>VWZD01011347.1:813723-825069 GCA_013396695.1 Sakesphorus luctuosus
TGCCTGAAGGGAAGTTCTGGCCAGGTGGGGGTTGGTCTCTTCTCTCAGGCAACCAACAGTAGGACAAGAGGACATGGGCTTAAGCCCTGCCAGGGGAGGTTTAGGTTGGGTATCAGGAAGAAATTCTTTGCAGAGAGAGTGGTCAGGCATTGGAATGGCCTGCCCAGGGAGATGGTGGATTCTCCAACCCTGGAAGTGTTTAAGGTGAGACTGGACACGGCACTGAGTGCCATGATCTGGTAATTACAGTGGGATTGTATTAAGGGTTGGACTTGATGATCTCAGAGGTCTCTTCCAACCCAACTGATTCTATGATTCTATATTTTTTAAATTAAATTTGACTCATTTTCTACACAGATTAGGGGAAAATCATGACTTCTCTCTCAGCAGCCTGCCTGCAGCTGTAGATTTTGTGACATACAGGGAAAACCAGAGGAAACACCAGCTGGGTCCCACATGGGTCACAGACACACCCAATGCCTTCCACCTTCCAGAAAAGCTTCATCTGAGCCCATTTTAATAGAGCTGCTTTTCCGGATGGGCATCCACACTCATTTCCCACAAAAACACCTTCTGCTGCCTTTTAAAGAAATTATCCCTCTTCTTAGAAACTCTCCCCATTCTTAGCCAGCCCTGCAGCGAGAGAACAGTGGGAGTAGCAAACAGCTGTTCTCTGCTACAAACATTTAACATAAAGCACATCAAATTAGCTGCTAATGCCTCACACCTACACATCCCACAGCCCTGGAATCCTGTTTGGGAGCAGCAGCCTGCACACAAAGGCAGGAGCCCTGGATATTCTGCTCCATCTCCCACCCCCATACCCAAAACTAGAGTTTTGCCTCCAGCTTGGAACTGTAGGAGCTCTGTTGTTCCGAATCCTTCAGACACCAGCCCTGGGGGGTTATTAATGTGCTCGATTTATACCAGCACGTTGGAAATGTGGTGTGTCAGGCATCCATTAGGCTTGAGGTGTCCTGCTGAGCTAACATGCAGCATGATTTATTTTTCCAAACAGAGCCAGTGGGATGGTGGGGAAGGGGAGTGCACTGTGCAGGCTGGTCCCACAGCCAGTGCCAGGCACAGGGGGCAGAGCAAAACCCCTGTCTGCCCATTCAGACATGAGGTGGGAGCCAGCAGACAGGAGTTTGCAGGGGTTTTATCCATCCTCACCTTCTTCACCAGATGTTCTTTGCCCTCAAGCACTCTGGGTCCAGCCCTGCAGAGCTCAGCAGGGCAGAATCCAGGGGTCACCCTGCTCCTTTCTCCATCCCCTCAAGGAACCAGCCCTGCAGTGAAATTCTGGAATTCCATATCCTGGAGCCTGTTTTGAACAGACTTTTGTCTCAGCCTCAAGCATTTCATGCTCTCTGCCATCCATGAAAGGCTGACCTGCAAGCTGAAACTTCCCAAAACATCCCAAGACTGCTCTCCCATGGGTTGTCTCCAACTCTTATAAACCCATTTATTGTACTCTCCACCCATCAGCTCCCCAGCTCTTCCACCCCTCAAACTCAGTATAATCAAGTCTGGCTTATGCTTTGTTTCTTAGGAAAAGTGGCTAAGAGACAAAGATAGAAAGGATTTCTGTTGGCATCAAAACCTTTGGGAAATCAAGAATTCAAACCCAGCATGGAACACCTTCCATCCCATTTCAAACTCTGCTGTGATGGGGTGGGAGACTGAAGGTCCTACCTGGACTGCAGGACTTGCTTGGAGCTTTATAGCAGAGGCAAGATCAGAGAGCAGACCCTCTATTCCAGACACAGAAACTTTCAGCAATTAAATTGAAATGGGTTTGCCATTAATGAGCAGTAATTAGGGCTTCTGCCCAGAGCCAAGCAACTCCAGTTCCATCTGAAGGAGGTAGCTGTGCCCTTGAGCACTGGCCAACTCATTACAGGGGCTTTATTTGGCATCTTCAGTGCAGGCAGCACTGAGGGACCTTATCCCAGGCTGTGCCCTGTCACCAGCATCAACGTGGCACTTGCCACACTGCACAGAACAGGTGCCAGGTGGACAGGATGGGGTAACAGAGCTGAGACAGGCAATCCAGGGTTTAGGCTACAAGTGAACAGGGAATCTACCTTGTATTAACTACTTGTTTCTTATTCAATATGATTCTGATTCTTCAAGGCAGGTTTGATTTTACTGATGCTACGTTCTCTGAAGGCTCTACAATGTCTAAAAAAAAAAATCCCACTTTGTTAAAGCTCTTAAGAAAAAGTGGTGCCCTTTGTAAGTTTTATTTCTGAATAGGCACTCCTCCTAAGAAATCTCAACTTCCCTGACACAAAGCTGCTGAGGTTGGCAGAGAGAAGCTGAGAGCACAGGCCAGAGAGGTGCAGCCACATTTCCAGCTCTGCTCCTACAGGGATGCAGGATCACCTGCTACAGAGGGGAGGGAGAAGAGGCACAACTCAAATTGACAACGAGCCTTCCTCGTACTCTGAAAGCACTTTGGGACACTGGGTCTGATCAAAACTTGAGTTCAGGGGGATTTTGTAACTATGCCACTAATTTGTGGCTGGACTAAACCCCCTTGAACTCAGAGGGCTTGGTCTCTGCACTGGCTCTCGACTGTGCTGTCTGAGCTCTGCTCTGCTAATTAGAAATAGACTTTAAACAGCACATGAAACAGATCTGAAGGATGAGGAGGAAATGGTACATCCAGGGCATAGGGGATGAAGTGGTGAAAGTCCCTCTCACTTGGTCAAAGAGAGATCCCTTCCAACTATATTTGATCCCTTCCAACTATATTTGTAATTTGAAACTCAAAGGTGTTGCCTTGCATTTCACATACAGCCAATCTTCTTCCTCACATGTGGCCAATCCTCTCTTCTTTCCTTCCTTGCAGGAATCTGCTGCTCCAGCCTCCACTGCCAGCCATTTTCCCTTCCCACTTGGGGACAGAAAGTTTCTTCATAGAGCCTGATCAGCAGCAGCAACTGAGCAAACAGCTTCACACAGGGATGTGTGAGTGGAGGTAACAGGAGGCTCAAAATGTGCAGAATTTGCAGCATCTTCTGACCCTTAGCACTTGTATCCAGGTTTTCCCTAGAGGAAGGGCAGGCTGAGCAAGATCTCTGGTCATCCAAGTTAACACCAAGCCAAAGTAGCCAGGCTGAGCTGCCAAGGATGTGCATCACAGCCAGGGGGAACAGACCCAGCCCTTCACAGGGCTCACTAAACAGGGCAGCAGCTGCACAGCAACCACGAAAAAAATCTCCCATCAAGAGCTTTATCTCCCACTTGGAAAAATGCTCCTTGCAACCATACTCTAGTGCTTTCCCCAGAAGTGTCACTGGCACATACCTTTGTTAGGTCTGGCAGCCACATTTAGCAGCTGCAAACATTCCCTTTGTGTGCAAAGGTGGCTGCTCACAAACCAGCTACCAAAGCCATTGCAACACTCAGGATCTTCTAGGAAAACAGCAGAGAGAAATGAGGGCTGCAGAAAAATCCCCTAACAGCATCATCTTCCAGCAGATGCAGGAGAGAAGCTGTTCTAGGGAGTGCCACAGGTAAAACACAAAGAGGGGGCCCCAGATCTGCATTTAAATAAAGCTCCAGGACCAAGCAGGGCATAAGACTGGGGTTCCAGGTGAGGTGCATGGGAGTTCAGGCTTTCAGTGCCCTCAGGGCACCCTGGTGGTTGTGTTCAAGCAGAGAGGTGTGTGGACTGAGCCCTCATGATGTGCTGCTGTTGGTTCAGATGGAGAAGGCTGAGGTGTGTTGGAAGAGACAATGAAGATTAAGCATGTTTTTTTTTCTTTTATATTCACTTGTTGTCTCTGTCCACTTACTAAATGTTCATACTGTTTATTTTTAAAGCTGCAAAGTGTAGTTTTTGCCTTTCTTAGAAGACCATCCCTAGGCAAAGAATTAATGGTTTCTGTAACTCTGTTCCTTCTCACTGTTCAAGGCCTGCCCTGGGCTTCGGACTGCAGAGTGAATGCAAATATAGCTGGGCTTGCACTGGGGTCAGAGCTTTACCCTCTGAAAACTGTTCTGGCTTCAGAATGCTGCTAGAGCTTCAGGCTTTGCCGGGGTTTAGTTTCCTTTATGATGGATATATATTTTTAAAATCTTATCATGCATACTGCAGACTTCTTAAAAGCCAGTTTGGTGGTCAGCACATCAATGTAACTGTCCAACCCTGAAAACTTTCATTTAGCTGGAAGTCACAGTTACTCAGTAGTCAGGTTAAGAAAATGGAAGAACTTGTTTAGTTTTTTTCTGATGTATCCTTAAGCCTTTGGTTGAGTTGTTGCCTTCCCTTCCCAGCTTGGATCCCTGGTTGAACATCCTCAGTTGTCTTTGATAGCTGTAGGGCAGATGTGCTCTCAGTTCAGCCTTTGGGCTGCCTTGGCTGGGTTTTACATTTGTAATGTTAAAATGTTCTACTGGATATCCAGAAAATAAAATTATAGTAATAAAAAACAATTGTATCCTTTAACTATGAGCCCAGTCCTTACAGTATCTCAGTTTCCCTACCACATCGCCACCAGAGATGGGAGCAAAAGGAAGGCTTTTTGTCCTGCAAACATGTTGCTGGTAGCACTCCAAATGGGATGTCTGGTAGCGCTCTGGGTGGGGCTGCAGCAGAGCTGCGGTTTCTGCTCCCCGGGGAAAGGCACAAAAACACTGAAAGTATCAGGCACAGGAATACAAAAGTTAAATTAAAAACTGGATGAAGTCTGAAGCAACATTGTATCACTCGTATATTTAAAGACAAACATAATACCGCTTATGTGCAAAATTATGTATAAGCATGCTGGTACTCCTGTTGCTGAAACGTGTTTTTCCTTCTTTTTTTTCCTCGCGTTCCCGGAGCAGCGCAGAGGCGGCTGCGCTACCCCAGGCAGCCACCAGGTGGCGATGCAGCCCCGCCGCTCCCGCCTGCAGAAATGGGGCAAAAAGCGCCGCTTTGAAGGTTTATTGCAGAACTTTCCTGTTAAGGACCTTTCTTTGCTTTCGGCTTTTGGGGTGCGGGGCCAGGAGAGGACTTATGGGTGGGAGGGCCCGCCTGGGCTCTGGTGATGCCCTTGTCCCTGACCCAAATAGAGCAGCCTGTGAGACTGAGCTGGGGGAGCAGGGCTGAGCTTGGCATCTCAGAGGGGCACTTTGATGCCCTAAATTCCCATGGCCATTCCTGGACCAAGGTAGCCTTCTCCATCCTATTGAGGTGCTGGAGCGGGGCCAGAGAAGAGCAACGAGGCTGGAGAAGGGAGTGGAGCACAAGTGCTGTGGGGAGAGGCTGAGGGAGCTGGGGGTGTTTGTGCTGGAGAAGAGGAGGCTGAGAGGTGACCTTAGCACTGTCTGGAACTGCCTGAAGGGAAGTTGTGGCCAGGTGGGGGTTGGTCTCTTCTCCCAGGCACTCAGCAATAGGACAAGGGGGCACGGGGGGCTCAAGCTCTGCCAGGGGAAATTGAAGTTGGAGAGCAGAAAAAACTTCTTTGCAGAGAGAGTGCTCAGGGATTGGAATGGGCTGCCCAGAGAGGGGGTGGATTCCCCATCCCTGGAGGTTTTTCAGCTGAGCTTGGCCGTGGCACTGAGTGCCATGATCTGGTAAAGGGCCTGGAGTTGGCCCAAGGGTTGGACTTGATGATCTGGGAGGTCTTTTCCAACCCAATTGATTCTATGATTCTATGATCCTGGGAGAGCCAGGCTGCCTGCTGGGCTCCTGGAAGTGCAGTGGCACTTCCCTAGTGCCCATGGGGTAAACATGGGTGGCACATGTTGAGTGCTGTGCTGTGTTTCTGGAGTAAAATTTCTTCTCATGAACACCCCCAGCCTGCCACACTGCAGGGTCACTGGTGTTGGGGACAGCCAGGCTGGGGGGCTCCTGCACCTGGCTCAGGACCTGAGCTTGCACTCCATCACTGCTGCCCTTGCAGAGCTCCAGGACTCGGCGTGTGGGAGAGGAGAGCAGCGCAAGGAGAGTGCAGTGGCCTTGGACTCCAAAATCAAGGGCTGTCTTCTCCTCTTCCTCCCAAAAGCAGGTCCCAGGAGCGCTGAGCAGCAGCAAACATCCCAGACCCGCCCTGGACCACATCTTAAAGAGAGGGAAGCAGGGGCTGGGGGATCTGTGCAGCTTTGGGACATACAGTGAGAACAGGGTGGAGAACCAAGGGGGGCACCTGTGATGACAGGAGAAAGTGAGCTGCAAAATCCCAAGTGCTGGGAGGTGGGATTGGCTCAGGGAGAGGCTGTGGGGCTCACGGGCAGTTTCAGTTGCTGCTGGACCATTGGGTGCCACAGCTACAGCAGCCCTGACACCAGCTGGCACAGAAGGGGGTGCAGCTCAGGGCCAGGGAAGGGAGCCAGGGGTGTGTCTCATTTTGTTCCTCTTTGCATTTTTTAATACCTTACTACTGGTCAGTAGATGCTTGTGCTGTGCGATGGAATCTGGGAGCTGCTCTGATCCCAGGGTGCCCTCAGCTGCTCTGACATCCTAAATCCCTGTGACTAGTCCTGGACCCAGGCCGTCCATCTCCAAATCCCCTATTTCAATGGCAATGCCATCATGCTCTGTTGCACAATGCTGTGTTGTCACTGCTGTCTGCTCACAGGTTGCTGCTGAGCCCACAGATGTTGGGGTGCTTGGCTCTTCCTCCCTCTTGTGGGATCCAAGCTGTTGGGGCAGAAAGGCAGTGATTGCCACCCTGCTGCTGCTGGATGGAGAGAGCCAGGGTTTGGGATGCAGCTCAGGGGTTCTGTAGAGGCTCAGACTGGTGGAGATGAGATTGCCTGGACCTTCTGGAGCTCCCACTGGGCCCAACTCCTGAGTCCTCACTTGACAGGGAACAGCAGAGCCTCAACCTGGCTCCCTTCCCCGGGGCAGATTAGCCCCTCTCCCCTGCCTGGCCAGAGGTTTTTGCTGTCATCTCTCAGGCAATAGCAACTTTTGGAGAAATCAGTGCAATTTTTGCTGGAAGGGTAGAAAACCAAGGCAGCCCTGTTGCTATGGTTGCTGCAGACTGTCCTTGATGCAACATCATGTCAAGCAGCTCTGCAAGCAGATGTGCCACAGCTGGCAAGCAAAGCAATTCCTGCAGATGTGAACATGGCATAGCAGTCCACACATGGTCCTCTCTGCTCCCACACCCTCCTTTGGGGTGCTGGCTGTGTCTTTGGCTGTGTGTCCCTCTCCAGGACCCTCCCTGGAAGCACAAATCCCATCAATGGAAGCAGCACTAGGGGAGAGGAAACATGGCCCTGACAATAAGCAATTTATGTAGGTGTTTAAAAATAACACAGTTGGAATATTTGTCATTCAAATAGTGTGTGTGTGTGTGTGTGTGTGTGTGTGTGTGTACAAAGTGCTTGAGAGCAGATGCAAACACTGTTTGACTGTTTGAACAAGGGGGATGCTGAATATTGGCAGAGCATGACAACCATTTCCAAATCTTTTTTTTTCCAGAAGAAATTGTGGAATCATCAATGTAAGGGCTTTTGCAGCTTTTCCTGGGCCACTTTCACTGGGTCCTGCTGCACCTTTGGAGACTGAGGACTCTGGCTCTGACTCTTGACACTCTCCAGGGCTTGCTGGTCTGTGCTACAAGACTTTTAGCACCTTAACCTAAAATGCACCTGACAGTCTCATCAGGGGGCTGGAGAGAAGCCAGCACTGCCACTGAGAGCCAGAGTAGGGGCAGAGAATGTGCAGAGCCCAGGGCCTGATCCAGAAAGGTGTTCAGGTGCAAAGACCTGCTGCTGATTCCTGGTACTCACCTGGGCTCTCCCTTTTGCACTTGGGGCACACATTTATTTTTGGATCTGTCCCCCGAACCCTTGCAGTTCTTCTGCCCTTGTCCACACCAAGAGTGGTGCCATTGACTCTAGGGCAACCCCTGAGCTGGTGGCTCTGTGATCTGCAGGGTTGGTGTCTCTGTGCCAGGAACAAGCACCTTCCAAGGAACCTTTGCAGTGCAGTGGGGTGATGTTCCCTCTGGTCACCTCTCCTTTTCCTAGTGTCCCTCAGGATGGCCCAAGCCCCATCTCCAGAGGCCCAGGTGCCAGTGAACAGACCTTTCTCTCTGTGTTGCTCAGGGATGCGCTGGCTCCTGGCTCCTGCTGGCTGCCAGCCAGACCTCCCGAGGGCCCAGGGGGCTGGTTAAGCTCATTGCTTTTCTTTCAGAGGCTTCAGAAAGCAGCCTGCCCGCATTTAATTCAAATTTATTGAATAATTCTCCTGGGAACAACTAGTTCAAGACCAACCACTACCACAGACCATCAATGAGATCAGTTGGCACGGCCCCAGCCCTGGAGTTCTCTGTCCCCTCCAGAACATCTCCATGGAGGTGCCAAGGGGATGGTGAGTGCAGGACCAGGCGCCTGGCCCAGGGCAGCCTTGGCTCAGCTCTAAGCCAGGCTGCCTGCATTGCCTCCAGCCCCAGGGGATGTTTCGAGGTCTGTTAATCCCTCCCACTTCTAACCCCAAACCTGTTTCTGCCTTTGAGCCTGGTTCCTGGGCAGCATTCCCAGAACAGGGCTGGCTCAGCCCTCACCTGCCTCCCAAACCTGTTGCCAGCTCGCTGTGCTGCACAGGTGGGGAGATGCCATGAGCCTGTTGGGAGGCACAGGTACTGCTGGATGCACCCCCTGCTTTGGTGGGATTCGTGTCTGCCACTGGAGGCAACAATCCGAGGCCAAGGGACAGAAGTGGGGACAAGCCAGAGCCAGGCTGGGAGTGCAAAAATGAGTCTCCAGCTCCATCGAGTGGGCAGTGAGTGATGAGGTCATCCAGATCACAGGGGATGGGCATTCTGGAGAGAGGCTGGTCTCTGGGAAAGCAATTTTGTTCTGCTCACCCTGAGTGGTTTTGGGGGTCATATACTACATCCTTATGACATCCCGGGGGTTGTCCCTGAGAAGAAGGCTGGGGACAGTCTGCCTTCATCCCTGGCTCCCCTGCAGCTGTGTGGCTCCAGGAGGGCAGCCCAAGGTGTGCCTTGTGTTATGCAATTAGCCACTGCTCAGAGGAAAACTAATGATCTTCATTAATGAGCACAGCACTTGTCGGTCAGGGCCTGATGTCCTGCTCAGGGGCATGTGCAGTCATGCAGCAGGACTGAGTCACAGCTCTGGAAATGATGCTGTGGGGAGAGCAGCCTTAGTTAGTTAGCTCTGGGCACGGGTTGCTCTGCAGCACGTACAGAAAGGCAGGTTCCTGCCACCCTCCCTCCAACCCTCGTGTCTTGGGCTGTGGGACAGGAACTGTGACTGCTCAACCTGTTTTCCCTCAAGGTGTAGGTTCAGGCAGTGTGCCAGAACCTGGAAAACAGCACCTGTGGCTGTGATTCATCCTGGAAGGGGCAGGAGTGCCCAGGGACCTTCCCTCAAATGCATGGGGATGAGACACCGAGCCCTCCTTGCCTTTCTGGGGTCCCTTATTCCATCCACATCCCACTCTACATCCCCCTTCTTGTGCTCATTGGCTGCTGACAGGCTGGGGCCACCACGGAGCCACAGGGGGTGCTTAACAACCTGTGGCCAGGGGCACCCACCTGATTTATGGCCTTTGCCCAGGCCACGAGCAGGAGGGAGCAATACCTGCAGTGAAAGCCTGGATTATTTGTACAATCCTGAGTTTTCTATGCTGGATGCACAGCTGGCTTAGGGCAGAATGGGGGCGCAATCCCACTCTGTGTCCCAGAGGGTGTCTGGTGCTTGGGGAGGTCCCAGGGGGGTCAGGGGGCTGTATGCTGAGCAGAGAGGGGTGTTGGGCAAAACCTAATAAACCCCATGTGTGTTTATTTTGAGCAGAATCTGATTGAGACACGTGGTGGGCACTGCCCCTCGTCCAGACTCGGCTTTGCCCCTGGAGGAAAGAAGCCACTACCTTGGGGTTGTGTTACCCAGCATTAAAATCCGAATCTGGGCAGTCGGGGGGCCCAGGGGTCTGTCTGTGTGACACGGCAGAGCATCATTTCCCATAGCAGGGCCACGGCCGTGCTGCCGCGCGGGAAAGCACAGAGGAGCATTTTACAAACACAACTGAGGAGCATTTTTCAAACTCAGCCTTCGGATGCTCGCACTGGGTTTGGGGCCGGTTGGTAACGTAGGAGGGACGCGGCGGGTGGGTGGGAGCAGACTTGAAGAGGCACTCGCTGCTGCTGCTGCTGCTGCCTTCCCCCTGGAGAGGCACTGTGGGCGCTCCGACTGCTCACAGGCAGCCGGGGCTGGCCCTGGGCAGCGTGGCAGGGGGACCCAGGGGATCCCCACCCATGGGAATGCCTCAGGGGATCGTCACCCAGAGCGACCCCAGGGGACCCCCACCCACGGAGTACATGGGGCACTTCCATCTCCGAGGATGTCCTGCACTTACAGTGCTGCCCCCGGGGACCTCCACCCACCGAGGTGCCCTGGGGGACTCCCACCCACCGAGGTGCCCTGGGGGACTCCCACCCAGCGAGATGCCCTGGAGGACTCCCACTCACCGAGATGCCCTGGGGGAATCCTACCCACCGAGGTGCCCCGGGGACCCTCAGTTCTGAGACTGCCTCGGAGGACCTGCAATTACAGGGATTCCCAGGGGATTCGAACTGCTGAGGACACCCTGGGGACCTCCTTCCCCAGTCCTGTCCTCGGGGACCCTTACTCTCAGGGGCGTCCCAGGAACTCCCACCTCCCGGAATGCCCCGGGATGACTCTCCCCCACAGGGAAACCCCAGCAACCTGCTCTGCAGAGAACACGCAAGGGGACTCCTGTCCCCCGGGGTGCTCCAAGGACCCACAGGGGAGCGCTGGGGCAGCTGTCATGCCATGGCTCTCCTAAGGACACGAGTTGGTGAAGATGCCCGGGGGAGATCCCTCACTCGGGGGATGCCCTCATGCATCGTTTATGTCCCCATCCATTGGGGATGCCCCATCCGTGAGAAACGCCCCATCCTTCGGGAGTGACCCCATCCATCGAGGATGGCCCATCCATGGGGGATGCCCCCATCCTTCGGGAATGCCCTCATCCATCATATATGCCCCAATCCACCGAGGATGGCTCATCCACTGGGGATGCCCCCATCCTTCGGGAATGCCCCCATCCTTCGAGAATGCCCTCATCCATCATATATGCCCCAATCCATCGCGTATATCCCATTCATTGGGGATGTCCTATTCATGGGGGATGCCCCCATCCATCGGGAATGCCCCCATCCATCCGGGATGCCGGGGCTCTAGGGTCACGGTGGCAGGGTGGGACGGTGCGGCGCGGCTCTGGGCTGGCGGAGGGGTCGCTGTTGCCGCCAGCACGGCCACCCCCCACTCCCCCCTCACTCCCTCCGCCGCCTTTTGTTCGCCGCCCGCGCTCGTCCCCGCCCGGCGGCGGCGGGCGGAGCCGGGGCC
>VWZD01011347.1:825233-909312 GCA_013396695.1 Sakesphorus luctuosus
GCTCGGCACCGGCATCCGTGCCGGCCGCCCCGCCGGGGTCCGGGCTGACCGACAGCAGCTCGGAGGTGTCGGACTGCAGCGCCTCGGAGGAGGCGAAGCTGCTCTCGCTGGAGCTGGGGCTGAGCGGCAGCGATGGCGAGTCCCCGGGCAGCGCCCCGCCGCCGCCGCCCTCGGCCGGGGAGGCGTCGCCGCTGCCCGAGGAGCCCTCGGCCGCCTCCGTGGCCAGCAGCCGCCTGCACCTCAGCACCTCGCTCGCCTTCTCCGACCTCACCGAGGAGCTGCTGGACGCCGGCACCGACGGGCTGCTCCGCGAGCTGGAGGACTTGCGCTCTGAGAACGACTATCTCAAGGTGGGCACGGCGGGACATCCGTGGGCACGGCTCGGTGCGATATGGTATCTCTGGGCAAAGTGTGGCATCCCAGGGCGTGGGTCAGCCAGGGTCAGCATCCCTGCCCTTAGCGTGGCTCAACGTCCTGGAGCTTTGCAGGGCATCTGAGGGCATGGCTCAGCATGTCACAGCATCCCTGGCCATAGCATGGCATGGCATGGCATCCCTGTGCACGGCTCAGCATGGCACAGCATCCCTTTGGGAATGGCGTGGCATGGCATCCCAAAGTGTAGCTCAGTGTGGCACAGCATCCTTAGGTACAGTGTGGTGCGGATTACTCCAGGGCATGGCTGGGCACATGGCACAGCTCTACTCAGCCCAGGGTGGCCTGGCTCACTTTGGCATGACATCACCCAGCACAGCCTGGCCTGACTCAGTTGAGCAGCCCAGCATGGCATGGCTGGGTGCAGGACTTGGCATAGCTCAGCCCAGCATGGCACACTGAATATGGCACAGCCAGGGATTGCCTGGCATGCTGTGGCTGGGCCTGACTTGGCTTGACTTGGCACAGCATGACAAGACTGGATATAGGGCCTGGCTTGCCTACGCCAGGCATGGCCCCACTGGATATAGGGCAGAGCTCTATGGCTGTGGCACAGCATGGCCCAGCTGGCCACGGTCCAGCGTGGTGTGGCGTGGCTGGGCATGGCTTGGCTCAGCATAGCATGGTATGGCTTGGCACAGAGCAGGCACTGGCACAACATGGGCCAGCTTAGCCTGGCATTACCCAGCTGGGCATGGCTTGTCCTGGCACAGCACAGATGGGTGTAACATGGCCAAGTCTAGCATGGCCTCAGCTCAGCATGGAGAAGCTCAGCACAGCCTGAGCTGGCAGAGCTTAGCAAGGCACAGCTCAGCGTGGCACGGTTTGGCTCAGCCTGGTTTGGCATGGCTGAACATGACTAGGGTTGGCTCAGCCTAGTTTGGTATCCTGGGACACAGAATGGCATAACCTGACCCCATGCAGCTGGGCATGGTCTGGCCTGGCACAGGGTAGGATGCTCCCTGCTGCTCTCCCTGCCCGCTGCCAGACCCTGGGGAGATTTTCCAGCTCTTCTTCCCGCTGGATCCTGTGCTCCCTGGGGCCTTTTTCCAGGCGTACAGAGGTGCTGGCTGGTTCATGGGTGCATGGTGAAGCCAGGGCAGACGTGCTATGAGGGGACAGGGGCACAGAGCCATTCTGCCTCTGGTCACACATTGGCCTGATGCACCTTGGCACACTGCCTGCTGCAGGGTGGGCACCAGCACCCCCCAGGTGCCACATCCTGGAGGGCTGCAGGCATTTTGCACCCTCTGCCCTCCTTCAGGGTGGAGCTATGGACAAGATGCTCGTGCAGTCACCTGCTGCAGGGGTCAGGGATGGGTACCAGGTCTCCCTGGCTACTTTTCAAATGCCACAGGTTGGAAGTCAGGCCAGCTCTCATCTGCTGGTGCCCAAGTTTGCCAGTGTGTCAGGATTGCAGCTCCGAGGTGGGAGCTTGGCACTGGTGACATGCTGGAAGATGCTCAATCAGGCCCTTTGTCCGTTAGCAACGCCCCAGTTCACAGCTGGTGTCCCAACTCCTGCCAGAATTAGCAGCAACAGCTTAAGGGCTTTGATTTACTGGGAGCTGGAAAAATACA
Organism: Sakesphorus luctuosus; assembly: GCA_013396695.1. Classification (NCBI taxonomy): domain Eukaryota; kingdom Metazoa; phylum Chordata; class Aves; order Passeriformes; family Thamnophilidae; genus Sakesphorus; species Sakesphorus luctuosus. The sequence goes on from VWZD01011347.1 coordinate 827,246, forward strand.
GATGAGGCCCCTCTGGTTTCCAAGAACACGCGTGCGAGCACTGCCATTCCTGTGGACAGAGCGATTGCTTCCTCTGTTTCCACAGGATCTCCTTCTTGGCAAGCTGCAGGCGTGTGGGGTGTGAGTGTTTTACCTGCCATGAGGAGTGGCAGCTCAAATCTCCTGGCCAGGAGCAGTGGAAAAGTGGAGAGCTGCTGGAGGCGTACACTAGGAATGACCATGGGAGTGCTGGTGGCATCCTCCCTCCTGTGCCAGTGTGTGTGTCTCCTCCCTGCCATGTGCATCCTGCTTATATCCATGTTCCCTGGTTGTAGCTTGCCTCTCCTGACACTAGAGCAGGAGATGGCTGGGGTGGTACTCTGGCTCCAGCTGGGCAGAAGCCCAGAGCACACTCCCCTTGTGCTCCAAAAAATGTTGGAAGATTTGCCTAGTTTCTCCAGCAGAAAACTGGGCTGGGCTGCAGCAGAGTATTGGCTTGTGCTGTCTGTGCTAAAAATTCAGGGATTTGAGGACTTAGGGCAAAAATAAAGCCCTAACCCAAACGACTGGCATTGCCTGTCTTGCCATGCAGCTCCCTTCCCCTTGGGTATGGATGAATCAGACTTACTCAAGGTGACTTATTTCACCCAAATAGCTGCAAATGAATATTTTTAATGTATTCATCAAAGCCAGCTAAAACCCAGTGCGTATTTAAAGCCAGATGAGGATTTTTGGGGGTGGGAGGGTTTTGGTGACGTTTTGGCACGAGCCAGGCGTGTGTGGTGCTACTACACCCGTGTGCTGCACGCTGGGTTTGGGAGCTTCCCAGCACAGCTCATTGCAGCTCCCCAGCAGTGCCAGCTCACGTCCCAGCTTTCCTTGGCTGCCATAATAAAACATACATGTTTAAACACACTTCACCCATTTCCCTTTGCAACCCAGATTTGTGCAAGGCTCTGCCTTTCTCCTCCCCCTCTGGGAGTACCAGACGGGCTAGTGTCTCCTCTTGCCCCTGCTCTCAGGCTGCTGCACCTGCTGTGACACTCCCTAAGTGGGTTATTCCAAGTGTTGCCCCAAAAAGGGGCTGTTTCTGACATGCAGGTTGGCAGCCTGGTGAGGGAGGAGGTGTCTTGGGTGTCCTTGCCCCGTCTCGCTGTCGCTGAGCCGTGCGATGGAGAGCAGCTCCCAGCCCTGCTCAGCGGGCTGGAAAATGTGAGATGTGATATGGCAGCAGCTGCAGAGGGACAGGCAGACAAAGAGTGGGCACGGGAGAGGGTTTGGAGTGAGGGGAGGGGATGCCTGCAAACCTCTTCCTCTCCTCTCTGCGGGAGGGGGTTTAGGCAAGAGCCATCTAACACTGGGAGCACAGTTCTGCCTGCGCCTTCCTGCTGCTTGTCCCCCTCCTGCTCCCTGCCCTGAGTCATCCCACATCCCTTGGGGTTTGCATGCATTTCCCAGCCATGTGGAGAAACATGTGCCTTGTTTCCCCCAAAGCAGTCAGGGACCAGCACATGCCACCAGTGAGAGCTCACACAGAGCATCCCGAAGGGGCACTGGGGGCTGTGCCTGGGCAGCCTGGTTGGCTCTGGGTCCCTGCTCTGCTCTGCTGTTGCTCAGATTCTGCCCAGCCACAGGGGCAGGGACCATTCTCAGGGATCCCCAGGGATCCTGGTAACCACCTGCAGAGCCAGAGTGTGGGGCTCTTCCGTGTGTTACCCCACAACAGCCACCCAGGAAGGGACTTTGCAACCTCTTGCCTTTTCAGATGGTGCATGACACGGCTTGGGCTGCAGAGAGCCCCCAGCTGTTTGCTTGTTAATTTATGGGGGCAGGTGTAAAGCTGAGAAATGTTGATTTTTCCCTCGTTCCCAGTGCCAAGCAGGAGCTGGTATGCTGGCCAGGGGCAGGAATCAGTGCACAGGCTGCTGCACTGAGCTCCATCCAGCATGACATGGAGGGAAGGATGGCCAGTGTTTGCTGCCAGAGATGGACTAGAGCTGCTGTTAATTTACCTAAAGAAATCCCTGTATGTGATATGGGTGTGCCTTGCCCATCCTTCCACCCACTGCAGGGCTGAGCTGCATTTGCTGGGGTCCCCTGGCTGGCGGGGGACATGCCTGAGCACCCTGGGCAGTTTCCTTTAAAAATCCCCTCTGATTTTATTTTTTCCCAAGCAAATTCTAGCATAATTCCCTCTCCTGCCTGACGGGTGCTCCGAGTTAATTGAAAGCTGCTGCTTTTGTCCTGTAATCCGGGAGGAAGCGGTGCTTGTTGCTCCTGCACGGTAATCCCTGTCTTTGCACGAGCGAGCCTGCTGCCAGCAGGGCCCAGGGATTTGCACAAAGGCATCACTGCAAAACATCCAGGCAGCTTCTTCCAGCCTTTCTCCTCCTCTGCACCCTGCGCCAAGGTTTGCGGGTGCAGCAGGAGGGTGCAGGCAGGGCTGAGTCCCCCGAAGGGCTGTGCCACCCGAAGGGCTGTGCTGCCCAAAAGGCTGCCCGTGCCCCCCAAAGGGCTGTGCCCCCCAAAGGGCTGCCTGTGCCCCACGGGCAGGTGGCTGCTGCTTGGCTGTGCCCCAGAGCCTGGGGCTGCCAGAGGGAGGGTGTGTGTGCTGGCAGCGGTTCCACAGCCAGCCATGGCAGCACTTGCATCAGCCTGTTTTGTATCCCTTGCTGCTTTCTGCTTCCCAGAGATAGCGGGTCCTGCTGAGGAGCTGCTGGTGTGGCACAGACTCCCCTGCTCTGCTCTGAGCTTGCTGCATTCTTGCACTCACTGAAGCCAGCGTGTAGCTCCCCTTGGGCAGGAGGTTCAAGGGTTTCCACTCTTTTTCTTCAACCTTTGATGAGTCTGGTCTGCATTTTGAGGCGTTCTCTGCTGGTCCCTCTCCTGCCCTGATGTGGCTCAGGGCCATCACTCTAAAACTCAGGCCTTTCCAGGTCTTGCCCTTCCTGGAGAGCTGATGTCCTGTGTGTGAATGTGTGGACACAGCTGTTACCTTCTCCTGCTCTGAAAATGCATGGTTCCTTTTTCCTGAACTGGAACCAGGCAGTTTGCATCCCACCTTTCCGCTTTTTAGTTTCCTTAATCATCTCCCCAGGGAGAGACAGTGTCTCCGAGGTTTGTGCAGAGGTGTTTGAAGGTAGGTTGTCTCTTGGGCTCCTCCATCGAGGGTAACCTGGCTCCTGCAGACACAAAATGGGCTGTTTGTTCCTGCACACAATCCCTTGGGCATTCAAATGAGTCTCCCTGGACTGCAGATTCCCAGCATCTTTTCCAAGACAGGTGATTTCTAGTGTAAAAACACCATGAAATCTTTGCTGCTGTGGAGACAGGATGAGCAGGATGCAGCAGTGGGCAATCCTGGAGGATGAAGGGAGTGAGCACCCTACGAGTGTTTGGAGGCTGTGACTGCATATAGGGAGGCAGCCCTCATGGGCAGTTGTGTTGGAGAGAAGTCATTTATCTCATCCCCAGCGTTGCCCACCTCGTCTCCATTTCACGCTTCATTTAGCATTGCTTACAGTGCTCCAGGCTTGCAATGCCACCTCCTGAATCTGTGGTGTTTCTGTGGGGTTCCTCCCTCCTCTTGGGTCTGCTCTCACCTTAATCCAAATGGATTTTTTGCTGAGTTGAGCATGAACTCCAGAAAATTGCGATGCAAAGGGTGAGGCTCTGTGGCTGTCACACACCCCTGAAGCCATAAGGAGCCACCTGTGCACCCCACGTGCTGCCTCCAGACCCCACAGGACTGCTCTTCTACCATGGCCTGGCCAAAAAGGGAGTCAGCTCTGCTCTCCTAAGCTCTCTTCCAGTTAGCTGGCATTTTTCCACTCTCCAATCCTAATCCCTTTACTGTGGTTTAGTGGCATGGCTTGCCTCCGTGGGGCAAGCTAAGGCTGCCGGGCTTCAGCTGCTCTGAGGATTTATTGGTGATATAGGATGTGGGTGAATTCCTACAGCTGGAGCAAAGGGAGGCACTGCTTTCCCAGCCCTCCCAGTGCCAGCCCTGCTGCAAACCCCCCAGCCCCACTCCACAGGGAAGCACAGGCTGTGGCTCCAGGCTTTGCCCAGGCCGTGGGTCACACTACACATGGTCACCCCTAAAATAACGGTTGCTACAACCCGAGGCATAAACAAGCTGGAGCTCTTAGCAGGGCAAGCCCAGGCTTCCTTCCAAGGTTTGGCTGGGTTTTTTCCAAGGTCCCTGCTCCCTGCCCTGCTCAGCTGCTGCCTGGGGAAGCCGCACAGCAAACGGGAGCTGGAACGGTCAGTGCTGGAGTGGGATGGTAATTGTATTCAAGCCACGATTCACCCGACTTCGGTGGTGAAAGGCTGTTTTCCACCACTCGTTGTAATGCGCCTGCTCACCTGCAATCCATGAGGCTTTTTTTTCTTATGAAAGCTCCCAAGGAATAGATGCCATAAACCAGCTCCCTGGGCTGGTTTGGTTTACAGGGGTTTTGCTGGTGTCCCCAGGGCTGTGGCACTGCTGTGGGGGATGATGGTGCTGGTTGTGCGTTTCCATCATGTTTGTCACCCCAGGGTGCATCACAGGGCTGTCTGCCAGCATATGTGGTTTGTCTCTGGAGGATTTCACACCTGAGGTGTCTCGAGGGGGTTTCCAAAACGTGTCTGCAGTGATGCACATTCATAGGACAGTCTCTGGCTGTTCCTGGAAGAGCCTGGCCAGGTGCCCCTGGGACCTCCCACAGCCCATCTCGGAGCCTCAGGGCTGTTTCTGCTTTGCTATTGTTCTCATGACCCCCCAGCAAGAAGCAGAGCAGCGGAGGGTGGCCGGACACTGGTGGCCATGGTGCCACCGGGCTCTGCCAGCCCAGGCCAGGAGATAATCCGGGATTGTCTAATTGACGTTCCTTCTTTGTCATGAAGTGTTTAAAGCCAACAGTGAGTGACTGTGACTTGTCCCTGCAGCTGCCAGCCCCCTCCCCGGGCTCAGCTTTGCCTTTTGGGGAGTTCTTGCAGCTGGGGCTTTGTCTGGGCTGGGTGAACGCAGCAGCCGCCGTGCCAGCGCCTGGCAGAGCCGGCACAGAGCTGTGGTCTCAGGCTCTAGGACACTGTCACAGGCAGTGTGGGGAGCAGAAGGGTCCTGTCCCCCTCTGCCCAGGGTTAATCAGGTCTGAGCATCCCCACTGCCTGTGCTGGATCCTCTTGTCCCTTCCCTGGCCGTGCTGTGGTGAAGGCAGCAGCGTGAGCCCTTCACCTGTCAAGTGGCAGTTGCATCTGGCAGTCATGGGTGGTGTTTGGTGGGGGGGGTTTTGGCAGGAAAGCAGATGCTTGATCCCTTCCCAGGACTGTTCCAGGCCCCCAGGTCTTGTCAAGGAGGGGAACAACCAGTGTGATGGCTGGAGCATTTGCTTGGAGGATTTGGGTTGAAATGCACCATGTTCATGGTGATGGAAAAGAGCTTTGAGCAGTGCAGCCTGTGTGGATCTGTGGGGACCAGAGGGGACAGTCCTTGAGATTTTGCAGTGGACACAGCCCTGAAGACTCCTCCATAGCCCTGGAGGAGGCTTTGGCTTGGCACTAGTGCCAGCAGGATGTCACCCCTGGCCCTGCTATGACAGTGATGCAAACAATTCATGCCAGAGGCTGTGCTGGAGGAGGTTTGTCCCTGGGAGAGCTGATGGGACTGGGAAGGGGCGGAAGGGGGTACCCAGCCCAATGACTGCTGCTGGGTGACAAAACAAGGGGCAACCTTTCATTCCCTGCGCTGGTGGCATCTCATTCATGTCCCTGCATTGCCTCTCCTGTCCTCGCCTGCTACCTCCTCCTTCCCTCCCTTGCCTCCCTGACACATCTTTTCCAAAGATAACCTAATTTTTCTCCCTGTGGCTGCTGCCTCTGCTGCTCCTGCAACTCCTCTCCCTCCCCCACCTTCCTCTTTCTTTTACACAAATACTCTCAGGCTCCTGTGTTGACTGTTCCCTTCCATGGGTGTCTGGCTTGCCTGTGGGTGATGGTGCCCAGCTGGCTCTGAGCCCTTTCCTGCAAGAAATGAGCTTTACCCAGGGGGTTGAAGGTCTGTGAAAATGGCTCATGGGATGGAGGAGGGCAAGGCACCCATGGTAGAGAGATGTCCCCTCTAACAATCCTTTCCCCCCAGGATGAGATCGAGGAGCTGCGCGCCGAGATGCTGGAAATGAGGGATGTCTACATGGAGGAGGATGTGTACCAGCTGCAGGAGCTCCGGCAGCAGCTGGACCAGGCCAGCAAGACCTGCCGCATCCTGCAGTACCGGCTGCGCAAGGCCGAGCGCCGCAGCCTGCGCGTGGCACAGACCGGCCAGGTGGACGGGGAGCTCATCCACAGCCTCGAGCAGGACGTCAAGGTGAGTCTGGGAGGGAAAATTCCGGTCCAGGCAGTCCCCAGGCTCCCCAAAGTGTGTTTTGATGAGCTGGAGTACAGGGAGCTCTGTGGGGTTGTGCTGTTTGTGGGGCTGTTAATGGGGATGTCACAATTCCCTGCTAGCAGTGGTGATGTGAGAAGTGGGGAGCAGTGCTTTGAGCTCAGGAGTGGTCTGAGGAGATCCTGGGGGTGGAGAGGGCCAGCATTTGCCCAAGGATGGATGTCTTGCAGTGCCATATGTGAGGTTCATCCTGCGCAGGCTGGAGGCCAGCCCAGCCATGCCATGTGCATCAGTGGGGATATGATGGGGACGCTGCTGAGGCCATCAGTGTGCAGGGAGGGAATGTGGGGACCAGGACCCTGGGGACATGGGAGCTGCTTCTCTTGGCCATCAGGAAAACCTTGCGGAGTCCCAGCAATCACAGCATGCCAGGCTGGGGCAGGGACAAGGGGATTTCTGCAGGGTGATGTGGCTGTGCCCTTGAGGAGCCACTGGTGCCTGTGAGTATTTGCTGAGGGCTCTTGTTCACACAGCTCCTGCCAAGATGGGGGTACCATGGCAGTCAGAGACAGCCCTGGATGGATGGGCAGCAGCTCAAGAACCAACTTTGTTTTTTAAGCAGAAAAGAGCTGGTCCTGGAGCCAAGACATGCCACAAGTGTGGGGTTGTGAACCTGCCTTGCACTGCCCATCCCTGCTGGGGCCCTGATCATCTTCCCAAACCACCCATCAGCCCTCAGTTTGGGCTGCTGATGCCAGAAACGCCTCCTCTGGCTTCTCCCTTTCTGGGAAAGAAAGCACAGCCCATTCTTGGGGGAACAGGAGCCTGACCCCCTGGCCTGAACACCACCAGCCTTACAGAGGGTCTTGCTACTGCCTCCACAGCACTTATATCCTGGGCTGTGCGGGGGAACAGGGGCAGTGGGGACAATTCTTTCCTTCCTGGAGATGCAGGAGCAAATGTTTTATGCTATTAAGCTCCCTTTATGCCAGGGGCTGCTTCCTTGCAGGGATGTGGAGAGAGGGGAGGCTCTGGGGTGGGTGTAAGCACCCTTTGCTTCGGGGCAGCTGCTGGTTTTTCTGTAATGTGATGCAGCAGCTCGCCTTTCTCCTGACCGGCACAGCTGCTGTCCACAGTGAGAGAATGCTTGCTCCAGTGCTGCCCAATGGATTTTCCATCCTTCTGGGGGCTTTTCCAGCCTCACAGTGTGGGAAAAAGGTAGTAAAAGGCAACAAGCATCCCACAGCATCAGATTAGAGTTGGAGAAGGCAAGTTGGCCAGGGGATGGTGGCACAGGGCAGCCTTGCAGTTGATGAAGGCGGAACAGCAGTAGCAGCACAGGATTAAGGGGACACACAGAGGGGTCAAGGTGTCACCCACCACAATGTCTGCTCCAAAGGGTCTCAGTAACAGCCCAAGCAGTTTTGCATGAGGATTGTGGGTGCCCAGGAGCCGCAGTCCCAATCCTCTGCATATTATGCATAGTCTGATGAGAGCCCTGTTGTGTCCCCAGGTGGCCAAGGATGTCTCTGTGCGACTCCACAATGAGCTGGAGGTGGTGGAGAAGAAGAGGATCAAACTGGAGGAGGAGAACGAGGATCTGCGCCAGCGGCTCATCGAGACTGAGCTGGCCAAGCAGGTGGTGCAGAATGAGATGGACAAGCTCCGAGAGGTGAGGGGGACACGGGAGGGGGCACTGGGAGGCGTCCCCAAGGCTCTGCTCATAGCCGGTGTCCTGGCCCTGAATCATGGGATCCCCCAACCCTGCTTGAATCACTGAAACCCAAACCGTGCTGCAGATGCTGGTGAAACCCGAGCAGTGCCTGCCCTCAGCACAGCACGCTTCATCCCACTCTGCGGGCACGGGCTGGCTCTACGCCGTCTGGGCTGCTACAAGACTTCCCCCCTCTGCTAGAGACATTCTATATGTTCTCAGCCATTTGCTCAGCCCAGCCACCTGGGCCATGCCCAACTCCCCCTGGGCAAAACCCTGTGTGATGTGTGGGATCTGTGTGTCCCTGGCACAGTGCCTGGTGCTGGCTGTACCGTGACCGCATGCTGCTGGTTCCAACTGGGCTGAGCCATGGGGCTGTATGGCAGTGATGCCCCAGTGGTGTCCTGGTGGTCCTGCAGAGCTGAGTGGGTGCACAGTCCCCTCTGTGTCCTGGGCAGCCACACATACATCCATATGCACAGGTCCAGGGCACTCCATGCCGTGTTTGGGACCAGCTCCTGGCCAGGATGTTATCCTTGGTGATACGAAAGGCATCCTGATGACAGCATGGACTTGTGATCCATTGCAGCACTTGTAACCCACTTCCCTACTGCCCGGGATGCCTTTGGTCCCCGGGGAGCCTCGAGAAGCATCGCTGGCTGAGCCATCAGGGCAGTGCGGGGGAGGAGACGAAGGTTTTCACTTCCCCCCGCCCCGTGCCTCCTGCACGGCTTGGGATAGCCCTGTTAAATGGCGGGACCAGCTCCCGGGAAGCTGCAGAGCCCGGCCACGATCACAGCCATCCCCACTCAGCATCCTCCCGCCGGTGACACGGGGCAGTGTCCCCCACGCGGGGTGTCCTGTCCGTGGGCTGCGCAGGCTCCGCTCCCAGCCATGGAATGGGATTCCCTGCAGCCGGGAGGGAGCGCGGGCTGCATAACAAATGGCAGCAGTGGGAGCTGTGCTGGAGCACTCCCGCGCTCGGGAAACAGGCAGAGAAAATGGTTGCACGGCCAGTGTGTGGGGAGCTCCGAGAGGCAGCTGCTGCCTTGCCCTGGCTAAAGAGCGTGGGACAGGATGCGGCCACTCTCTGCAGCTGCCTGAGCCCAGAGGGGACGCTGCCGCCTGGCACAAGCACTCAGAGATGGTCCCCAAGCTCGGGATGGTGTGTCCCCAGGCTAGCAAGGGCGTTGGGGTTACTCACTGATTGCAGAGCGCTAATTAGGCAAACATTAGACAAAGTGAGCTAACAGCCCTCCTGCACCTCCTCCCTGCTGCTGGAGGGCGCAGAGCCTGGCAGAGCTTGTTAGCAGCCAAGCCAAGAGGCTGCGCAGGGCTGGGCTTACCCCTCAGGGCTGATTATTTCTCCCTTTCAAGAGGTTTCTCCCATAATTGGGTAATTGTCTGGGGATCATCCCCAAAGGCACAGGCGTTTTATTTTCCCCTCTGCTCTATCTCTCCATGGCATCTCCTGGGGAGCAGGAAAAAAGTAGGACCAATCTAGGCACCCCATGCCAAACCTGCCTTGAGGTTTGACATGTTGCAATGAGACCCTCACAGGCATGGCCGCCCCAAGGGATGCTTCCAAGGTGGAGCCATAACATCTGACGCAGGGTGCTGTGCCTGGGGCTGCTTGGGGCTGTTTGAGGCAGGTGATGCCCTTTGCCAGCCCCAGTCCCCAGTGCAGTGGGGGTGAGGGATATTAACGTGGCACAGCCAGCCCCTGGGAGAGGCTCTGCAGCTCCAGCAGCTCCAGTGATGGTCGTGGCCTTAATAGGAAAGCCTGGAGCCCGGCACCTTGGCACAGGCAGCAGCTTACATTTCACAGCTGCTTTCTTTGGCTGTTGGGCCTCAGCACCAGCTTGGAAATAGGTCCAGGGCAGCTGCATGGATTGGCCAGTGCTCACGGGGGGCTGTGTGGATGTTCTTGAAGGTTTTCCCTCAGCTCTCCTCCCCTGGGTGCTCTAGGAACCTGCTTTTTACACCCACTTTTGGTCTCCTATTGCTCTGTCTGCCTTCCTCATCTCCCAGCTGCCCTCACTAGCCTGGACATTGGCCCTTGTGTCCCCAGAGACCCTGAGAGCAGAGTCAGCATTGTCTGCTGAAGAGACCTCCCCATAGCTGAGTGACCAGGACATGTCACTTGCTTGGGGAAAAGGTGATGGGTAATGTCATCATCTGCTTCTCCCACACTGGAATGCCCTGAGAGCTGTCCCTTGGCCTGAGGGTTGGATTCTCTGCTCCATCCAGCCCTGACAGGGACTGTGACTCAGCCTCTCCACTCTCCATGGCTCATTTCCTGCTCACTCCTGCTCTTTCATTGCTCACTTGCCTGCAGGGGGAATTTCTGGCCAAACCTCATGATGTGATGCTTGCCAGCCCAGCTCCTTCAGAGCAAAGGGCCTCCCTCAGCCCATTGGGGCTCGGGTGTTTTCCTGGGGTTCACAAGCAACTGGAAAAGCTGTCCATTCATTCTAGGTCTGTCTGTCTGCACTGGGATGCTGTGCCATTGCTGTGGGTAACAGCTCTCTCCTCTTCCTGCAGAATTCCCTGAAGAAACGAGGGTCTCGCTCCCTCGGGAAGACCGAGAAGAAGCCATCAGTGCAGGTATTGGCACCGCTGCCTCCAGGACACGCCACAGTGACCCACCAACACCCAGGTCATGGTGCCAGCTGGACATTACACCCAGCCCAGGAGTAAATCTGGGCATGGCAGTGCCAACCCCTCCTTGCAGGGCTTTGCAGAGCTTTCCTGCCTCTCAAAGCCCCTGCATAAGGGAGGGATTGATGTGCTGGGCCATCCTCTTTGTCCTCAGCCGCTCCCTTGTCTCATTTATCAATGGAGCAGCAGTGGCCAGGCGGTGGCTTTAACCCTTTCCCTGTGTAAGGAGCTGAAGGACTTTGGCTTTTATGTTGCAAAGCTGCTTCTGCCCTTGGATTGTGGCTGTTCCTTCCTGCCTGTCAACAGCTGTGCTTGAGGGTGACCTGGGAACCTCATGAGGTCTGGGAGAACTGAGGGTCCCCATGGGGGATGAGTGGAAGCCACACGCTGTCCCTGCCCCTCGCAGGCTGCTGGGGCAGAGAAGGGGATGGGGGATTTGCTGGTGGCAGCAGGATTTCAGCTGTCACTTGCTGTTGGGCTGAGCTGCTGTGACTCGCTAATGCTGTTACCAGGGCTCGGAAAGGCAGAGCTGCTGTTGCTGGGATAGAAAAGCAAGAGGAAAAATCCTCTTTCAAAGACAGAAAGACCTGAAAGGTTTATTTTGGGGAGCAGATCTACTCCCCCAAAGCCGCAGCAGGGAGGGAGACCTTGTAAAGCTACTCCTTACATGCTGCAGAGAGTATCTCATGGTGGGGACCCTGAACACCCTGAGGGTTCTGGGTGATCTGTGTTCTTGCTGGCACAGCCCACTCTGTGCAGCCACAGGATCGGGATCCCCAGTCCCTCAAAGACTTTCAGTCTTTTATTTATTATTTCCCTGTAACTCCCTCCTTGAGAGCCCTTTCCTGCCAGCTGATGGTCCCAGCGTCCTTCCCCCTATTTCCCCAGACAGCAGACTGTGGCTTTGAATTACAACCGGCTCTGCCCTGAGCTGAGGGGCCCCTCCATCACTTCTTTCTCGAGGCTGAAGCCCCTCCTCTGTCTCCTTCTGGGACAGGAAACAACCACAAGCCCTCGGCTGCAGTCAACCCCCCCTTCTTCTTCCCATGCCCCTGCAGAGCCCAGACCCCTCAGCCTGGGGATGCAGGGCTGGATGCAGCCCCAGCTCTGGGAATGGGACTGGTGCTCCAGGAGGGAGCCAACCCTGGGTTTCCCCGGGTGCAAATGCCCTTGGATGTGGTCCCTGCATCCGCTCCCTCTGCCATGGCTGGTGGCCCTGCGGGCACAGACGCTTGTGACTCATCAGTGCCTTCCTGGGCCCCTTTCCTGCCTGGCTGAGCTGGGTAAGCATTGGTGCTCACCAAAAATGGAGCTAGAGGGGACAGACTCAACACCAAGGTCAGCCCAGAGCCCAGGGGCACTCGAGGTGGTCTTGGGAACCTGTGTGTCCCTCTGGTGATGCCAAGGGGTAGAGGGACACGCCAGGCTGTGGCTTTTTTTAATCCTGGAAAAACAGGAACTGAGGTCATGTCTGCCCCGGCGGGGAGAGCTGCCCGGGCCAGCCTTCCCCTAATCTCCACAGCTAATTAGAGGGGCGCAGTTTAATGTGCCTCAACGAGCCCATGTCTCTGTTCGTGAGCACAGAATAGCAGCAGGGTGGTTCCTGTGGTCACAGAGGACATTTGGGGAATAAAATGGCACCCCAAACTCGTGGCATCCCCCCCTTCTCATCACCCCTGGCCTTGTTATGAGCAATCCAGGAAGTCTTCAGAATAAATACCTGCTATGGGGTTTGGGGATGTGAGGGTGGGCTGAGGGGGCTGGGGTTCTGGAGCATCCAAAGAGGTGGACATTATGTTTCTGCCAGTCAAGGGAAGGGGAAAGGGGATGAGCTCAGCCAGGCAGAGAGCTGCCAGGGCCACCAGCCACCCAGCCAAAGGGCTTGACCACCTCCAGCTCCCACCCAGCTGCAGTGGGTGCAGCAGGGTGAGGGTCACAGCCAGACAGGTCCCCCTCCTGGCAGTCACCACACCAGAGCTTGGAGCACTCAAGTGACCCCACGGCACGGGAAGCTGCGAGCTGGACGTCAGGAAATCCTGGTCCTCCATCCAAAAAGCTTCCCAGAGCTTAGAAACGGTCTGTCTGGGCAAATAGCCAAGATCCTAACTGCTAAATTTAAAAAAAAAAGCAAAACACATGGAGGAACGGTCCTGAGAAGCAAAGGGGCTTGGGAAGGGACCAGAGAGCTGATGGTGAGGCTTTGCCTGGTTTTTGTGTCCCCTGGCAAGGTGGTGGCAGTGAGGCCAGGGGCTGGGCTTGGGGAGGTTTCCAGCTGAAACTGCTGCTTCTCTGTTCTGTGGTGGAGTGTTTGGGGCTGAGTGGCAGGAGCAGTCCCAGTGAGGATGCAGTGCAGTGGCAGCAATGTCAGTTTTATCAGCACTTGCCAGTTTTTGGGAGGAAACTTTGGTAACTTATATTTTGCCCTGCGGAGTCTTGACAGCTTTCCCTCCCCCTCTGCCCTGCAGTGGATCAGGCTGGGTTGGTCAGCTCATCCCTAGTGGTAGCTTCATGTCCTTCCTGGTGCCAGAGCCATGGATCTCCTTGTCCAGGCATCCTGCCCCATCTCCTGGCTGTCCCTGAAAGCCTCCAGGATAGATCTCAAAGCTTTTGCCCCTCCAGGAGTGGCTGCAGCTTCCCTGGAATGACTGGGGTGGGAGGGGAGCATATCCCCAGGGCTCTTCCAGGGCCACAGTGGCCCCTGGGAGCATCTTTCTAACATCCACACCCTCTCTGTCCCCAGGAGGACAGCGCAGACCTGAAGTGCCAGCTGCATTTTGCCAAGGAGGAGTCGGCCCTGATGTGCAAGAAGCTGACCAAGCTGGCCAAGGAGAATGACGGCATGAAGGAGGAGCTGCTGAAGTACCGGTCCCTGTATGGAGACCTCGACAGCTCCCTGTCTGTGGAGGAGTTGGCTGACTCTCCCCATTCCCGCGAGGCTGAGCTGAAGGTGCACCTCAAGCTGGTGGAGGAGGAAGCCAACATCCTGAGCCGGAGGATAGTGGAGCTGGAGGTGGAGAACCGCGGGCTGCGGGCAGAGATGGACGACATGAAGGGCCAGGGGGACAGAGAGCTGCCGGGGCAGGATGCGCGGTTCCTGGTGGGCGTCTCCAGCTGTGGGGACGTGGGGGACACAGTGGCAGAGCTGCGCCGGCACCTGCAGTTCGTGGAGGAGGAGGCCGAGCTGCTGAGGCGCTCACTGCTGGAGCTGGAGGACCAGAACAAGCTCCTCCTGAACGAGCTGAGCAAGTACAAGTCTGACCACGAGCTGGACGTGACGCTGTCGGAGGACAGCTGCTCAGTGGTCAGCGAGCCCTCGCAGGAGGAGCTGGCCACAGCCAAGGTGCAGATCAGTGAGCTCAGTGGCAAGGTGAAGAAGCTGCAGTACGAGAACCGCGTGCTGCTCTCCAACCTCCAGCGCTGTGACCTGGCCTCCTGCCAGACCACCCGGCCCATGCTGGAGACCGACGCTGAGGCCGGCGACTCGGCACAGTGTGTCCCCACCACCGGCTGGAGGGATGGCGTGGGCGGCGAGGCCGATGGGCAGGACAGGCTGCCTGGTGGTGGGAAGGTGCTCGATGGCCCTGCCAAGCTGCTCAAGCCCAAGGACCTTGAAACCTTGCTGGGCATCCGGGACCAGGCGACGCTCGTCAGCAAAGCGATCGACGTCTTGATTTCGGATGCCAACGGCTTCACTTCCGGGCTGAAAGCCTGCTTGGACAACGAGTGCGCGGGGATGCTGCTGGGCGAGGCAGTGGGCAGTGGTGGTGAGAGCCCCAGTGATGCCAAGCTGATGAACGTGCTCCTCATGCGTCTGGGAGTGCTCCAGCAGGACCTGGGCTGCCTTGTGAGGAAGGTGGACCACCTCACCAGCGGCCTCAAGGAGCACACGGACTCTTTCCCTTTCTCCAGCCCCAGCAGCCATGATGTCACCAAAGAGGGGCTGCAGAAGGAGCATGCGTCCGACTTTCAGGTACGGCTTCTTCCCACATCCCTCACAGCAGCTGCTGCTTTATTTGCTGCCCCATTTCCTCCTGCTTTAATGGAGCAAACCCTGATCCCCAATGTAACCTCCCTCCTGCCTCTCCAGAGCAAAATCCAGACTAACACTTCACTGCATGTCAGTGGCACCGGGGACAAGGTAGGACTCTGTTCCAACGGAGTGTGCCCAGGGCAGGAGGCACTGGGCATCCTGGCACATCCCAGCACAGGCTGCTTGTGCTGAGGCTGCCCTGCCTATGGCCAGGGGCTCTTGGGCAGGGGCTGATGTTTTAGCTGTTCAACCCAACATCCCTGGCTTGGAAGTTCACTCTTGTTGGGGGTGAGTTGGGTGGGAGGATAGCAACCTGCAGTCCCTGAAATCAGCCCAAATTGTGAGGACCCCGCTTGCAGGAGGCCTCACCCCCCAGGGGTGTCCAGGCAGGATAATTTGGAAAGCAAAGGCTCCAGGACAAATCTGTGTCCAGTGGAGAGCAGCTCATGCTGTGCTTGCCCCCTCCTCTTGAGGGTCCCAGCTCATGTTGGGGACCAGGGATGTCAGTGGTGGTTGGGGCTGCAGGCACAACCCCTTTTCTGGAGCACACTCACTTGTTCAGAGTCCTATTTCTCTGCATGTTGTCCCACCAGTCCCAGGTCCCAGTCTCCTCCAGTCACTGCATGGCACCGTAACTGGTGTTTGCACATTTTTTCCCTCTTTCTCTCTTTTTTCCCCTTTCCCCGAACAATCCAGGCCATGTGTCTCCTCATCCTGTGTTTCCTTTTGGTTTCCGCATTGTCTCCCGCCATGGTGATGAAGCTCCTTCTCCTCATCATCCTTTTTGTTGTCTTGTAGTTCTTTACTGTTTCGGAGACCCATTGTTTTGTTTTCTGGCTTTTTTTTCTTCCCGCTCTTTTGGTTTGTTCTCATTAACTTGCCCACGCATGCAGCAGCCTGATTTTAGGGACGCCGACCCTTACCGCATGCCCCACGCCAAGGACACGGACCCCGCGCACCCCCGGAGCTACAAAACCTGCCGGCCTGAGGAGAACGACTCCTACGCCACCGAGGTATGACACAGGCAGGGAGCCACGTCCCCTCTGCCAACGGGGTTGGGGACAGTGCTGTGGGACAGGGAGGACTCTCTTGAGAACTGGGGACAAGGGACAAGAGAAGCTGCAGAGCCCCTTTGGGGAGGGCCATGGGGAGGTGCAGCCAGACACAGCCCACCATGCCCATGTCCTCTCTGGGCTGTTGCAGATGAAGGAGCTGCAGCTGGTGCTGTCAGAGGCCAACGAGAGCCTGCGGGGGCTGCAGGAGCAGCTCTCGCAGGAGAGGCAGCTGAGGAAGGACGAGGTGGACAACTTCTCACAGAAGATCTGCCAGGTGAGTAGGCAGCAGCCCCTAACCCTGGGAGACAGGTGTCCCCACACCTGTGGATGTGTCATCTCCAGCCCCAGCCCAATGACCCACTTCGGGATCTGGGTGTCACCTGGGACCACACACGGTCTGTCCCATCTTCAAGGGAAACACCGGCTGAGCTCACTTCTCCTTGTACATGGGTGTGCAGCCACACAGAGCTTCCTGCATACTGCAGTCTTGATGGCCTTGGTATCCACAGCACACTGCCAGGGCTTTGCAGCTCCCCAGGAGTGTTGAATACAGGGCTGACACCAGGCTCAGCCCAGACCCTCACTACTACCAGTCCCTGTCCTGGAGCCCACACGTCTCTCCACAGCTGAAGGAGGACCACCAGAAAGCACTGCTGCGACGGGAGTTCGAGCTGCAGAGCCTGAACCTGCAGAGGCGGCTGGAGCAGAAGTTCTGGAGCCAGGAGAAGAACCTCCTGGTGCAGGAGTCACAGCAGTTCAGGCAGAGCTTCCTCCTGCTCTTCATGAAGCTCAAGTGGTTCCTCAAATGCTGGCGCCAGGGCAAGATGGTGCACAGTGAGGGTGAAGACTTTCTGGAGGTACAGTGGGCTGAGGGGCTCCCACCTCACTGCCATGGAGGGGGGAACATGCTGTTGAGCATCCCAGGGCTGTCCCTTGTGCCTACATGTCCCACCCAGGGCTGTCTGGGTGTCCCCCATCCCTGGCTGTGGGCTGTGGGTCCCCTCATCACCCCAACTATGATGTCTCCTACAGGTGAACAGCATGAAGGAGCTGTACCTGCTGCTGGAGGAGGAGGAGCTCGCCCCGCAGCAACAGGCAGACAACAAGATGTGTCCTGGGGACACCTGGACCCCCAACACAGTGAGTGGGGTCCTCACAAGCCCAGGGGGTGGATCAGGGCAGGATCAGCCCTCATTGTGGCTGTGTGGCATGGGGTGGTGGTTCCTCTCGGGGTGCATGTCTAGGTGGGGATGCTCCCTGCAGGTATATCACCCCCAGGAGTGGCCCCTCACCTTGGGAGCAGCCTACAGGGCTGGGATGCAAAGAGGGCAGCTCCCACAGAATCCCACCCTGTTGGGTCCTCTGTGGTGGGGTCCCAGCTCCCCATGCTCACCCCTGATCCCTCGGCAGCCCAATGAGTGCATCAAAACGCTGGCGGACATGAAGGTGACCCTCAAGGAGCTGTGCATGGAGCTGCGGGAGGAGCGGCGCGGGGCCAGTGAGCTGCAGCAGCAGTTCACCAAGGCCAAGGCTGCCTGGGAGATGGAGCGTGCCGAGCTCAAGTGCCACATTGCTCAGGTGGGAGCCCTGGGCACCCTGTGGGCTGGCAGAGCCCCCCCTGGCCTGGCTGGGGGCTGGGGTGCTGCCTGTGCCCTGTGCCAAGCGCTGGCTGTTGGGCAGGGCTGGGAGCAGGGTGGCACTGTGGGAATCTTAATTAGCAGCCGCTCAGGCAGGCGAGTTTCTATAGCAACAGAGCTGGCATGGAAATCTGACTGTGGAGCAGCAGAGGATGCTCTTTATTCATCTGCTGGGTTTGTCTGGGGAGGGTGGGATGGGACAGAAGCTCAGCATCCCTCCCCAGGACAGGCATCCTGAGCATCAGAGCCCTCCTCTCTTCTTCCGAGTTACAGCACAGGTGGGGGCTCTGCATCTCTGTGGATGCTGCAAAAGGCTGTGGTGGAGGCAGGACATGGAAGAAGGGCAGCCTGGGCTCCTGCCTGCAGAGTCAGTCCCATTGGTCCTCCAACCCTGCACTCCCAGGGATGAGGGGTTTCCACTCCCTCACACTGTGTTGGCAGCAGCCCATGGCTGTACATCAGCTCTGCTCCCTAGAGCAGGTGCCAGCACTTCCCAGGCAGGATTTCTCCACGCAAAACTTAGCAGTGGTGCCCAGTTCCCCACTCCCCATCAAAAGAGAGCAGAGGCAGCAACCCAGTGGCAGCAGCATCCTTGGGGTCTGCTCTGCCAGCCCTGCAGGTGATGCTGCCCCTCTCTAGAAACCAGGTACCGCATGAAGGAGTGTGGGCAGAGCACATCCAGGCAGGCAGGACATTCAGCCTGTGTCCCACTGGGTGACCATCTGCCAGGCCAGCTGGCACAATGTGGCCATGGCTCGCCTGCACCCACAGCACACAGCCTTGGGGACAGGTTTATTGCCCAGCCTGGCAGCATGGCACCGGCACTGGGAAGCAGGAGGCACGCAGCCTTGCCCCTCTGCTGGAGATGTCGAGCACCAGGCTGGAGCCATGGATCCCCCACAGCCACCAATGTGTCCCTGTAGCTGGAGTCAAAGGCAGGCAAAGGGATCACGGAGCGTGCACTGCCGGACTGGAAGGTGGCACTGAAGAGGGAGCGTGAGGAGCACCAACATCTCCTGGCCGAGTCCTACAGTGCTGTCATGGACCTCACCAAGCAACTGCAGATCAGTGAGAAAAACTGGAACCAGGAGAAGGTGGAGCTGCTGGCTCGCTTCAAGGAGGAGCAGCAGCAGGCAGAGCAGCAAGCAAAGGACCTGCAGAACAAACTCAACCAGGTATGGTGTCCCCCATCCCGAACGTGTCCTCCTGCCTCTGCCACTTGCCCAGAGGAGCACGTATTGCAGCTGCTGAGTGACTGACATATTCTTCAGTTGCAGAAAGGATCCAACCCATGGGCATTGAAGCACTCTGAAATGGAGAAGCACGGCAGCAACTGGAAAGAGGTGGGTAAGAGAAGGGGGAGGGCTCTCAGGGTGCTCATTGGGTCAGGTCTATGCCAAGAGTTAGATGGGAGATTGTGTTAACCCCAATTAATACTTCCTTAAACAGCAAATGAAGCTGCAGGTGGGAGCATAGGAATTGGGGAGAATGAGAGGGCATAGCTGAACACCAAGGGCTTCCGTGGGATTACAAAAAGCTGATTTAAAATAGGTGTGGATGCAATAAGCCCCATGCAACCCTGGCAAGGGAATGCTGGGCCTGGGAGTGTGTGGGAACCTCCTGGGATTGTGTGGAAAGCTGGTGGTGTTGGAAGGAAGCACAGTGCAGCCGCTACTCCAGCCCATCTTTGTGCTTTGGTCTTGTCCTGGCTGACCCCAGAGCTTTCTCCTGTTTCCTCTAGGCTCTCAATGAGAAAATCACAGACAAGGAGACAATCTCTGAAGCAGAAGCCAAGGGAACCAACCTCAAAAGGTGAGCTTGCATGGTGCCCAAGGCACAGAGGAGGCCCCTGGGCTTGACATCCCTAACAATCAGGGGGAGATGCAGCCATGGTCCAGGGTAGTCCTGGAGGCCAAGGGCCCCCCATGGGGAGTAGGACTGGGTGTCCAGGAAAGTCCCGTTGGGGTGGGAGCAGCATGTCTCTAGCTTCTCTAGCTGTCCCCCAACCCACTGCCCTGTCCCCTTTTGATCCCCATCCTCTCCCCACAGGACCAAGTCTGTTTCCTCTATGTCAGAGTTTGAAAGCTTGCTTGACTGTTCTCCCTACCTCCCTGGAAAGACTGTGCCAGGGCTGGGTGACCATGCCCGGGGCAAAAAGTCATCCTCAGCCACCCAGCTGCTGCCCAACGGGATCCGGGACAGTGCCAGCGTTCCTCCCTCCAACTGTACATATGTGAATATTGAACAACCTGCCCCTGACAGCCTGGCCAAGGAGAAGCTGGGCATCTCCTCCTGGGACTACTCACAGGCAAGCAGCCTCTCTGGGCACGACCCAGGCCACAAACAAATACAGAGGAGCTACACAGCGCCTGACAAGACGGGGATCCGCATCTACTACAGCCCACCGGTGGTGCGGCGGCTGGAGGCACCTCTGGTGCATAACAAGGAGGGGAAGATCATGATTGAACCCGGGTTCTTGTTCACCATGGCCAAGCCAAAGGAGCCAGAGGAGTCAGCCAGCACTGAGGGCACCTACAGCCAGTGGCTGTGCAACTTCTCCAAGCAGCAGCGGGAGCTGCTGGATGGTGGCACAGTGGAGGGCGCGGTGCCACCGGTGCCACATTTCCCCCCATCGCTGCATGACCTGGAGATCTCAGGCAACATGAGCGACGACATGAAGGAGATCACCAACTGCGTGCGGCAGGCCATCCGCTCCAGCTCGCTCGAGAGGAAGGTGAAAAGCACCTCCAGCCAGACCGTGGGGCTGGCCCACGTGGGCACACAGACCATCCAGACGGTGAGCGTCGGCCTCCAGACCGACCTCCCACGTGGCACCGGCATGCATGGCAAGAGCTGGTCCCCCCGCAGCTCCTCGCTTGTGTCCGTGCGCAGCAAGCAGATCTCCTCCTCTCTGGACAAGGTCCACTCCAGGATCGAGCGGCCGTGCTGCTCCCCAAAATACGGTTCTCCGAAGCTCCAGAGGAGGTCTTCCTCTAAGCTGGATGCCTCCAAGGACAGGAGCCTGTGGAACTTGCACCAGAGCAAGCAGAATGGCTCTGCCTGGGCCCGCTCCACCACCACCCGCGACAGCCCCGTCCTCAGCAACATCAATGACGGCTTGTCCAGCTTGTTCAGTGTGGTGGAGCACGCAGGTAGCACCGAGTCCATCTGGAAGCCGGGCTGCCCTGAGAGCAGCCGGGCCAAGCCCGAAGCACCCAAGTATGGCCTCGTGCAGGAGTTCTTCAGGAACGTCTGTGGGCGGGCACAGAGCCCCACTGCTCTCCAGGAGAAGAAGGATGCCAGCGGGGAGGAGGGCAGCAAGAGAGCCGAGCACCCTAGCCCCGCCACCTACCACCCAGCCGAAAACATCTCCCGTGTCTTGAACAAGAAGGTCCTCAAGCAGAGCAGCTGCGAGGACCCCAAGCCCTCGTCCCCGGGGCAGGGCAGTAAGGACACAGCCCTGCGGGACCCCGACCTCATCTCGGCCTTAGCCAGCGAGGTAACGAGGCACGGTGCCCCCCGGGGTGTCCCGCCGTGGCGGGGCTGGCGCTGCCTGACCCCCCTAACCCCGCTGTGCCCTGTCTATCTTTGCAGGACACGGCGTGCGACTGCAGCTCCCAGTCCCTCACCTCCTGCTTCGCCCGGCCGTCCCGCTCCGCCATCCGCCACTCCCCTTCCAAGTGCAAACTGCACCCCGCGGAGCCCCCCAGGGCGGAGGAGAAGCCGGGGGCCTCGAGTGAGTGAGGACGGGGGGCCGGGGGACGCAGCGTGCCTGCTATCCAGAGTCCTGCCAGAAGAGCACCCGCGCTGATGTCCGCGGGGGCCCCTCTTGGAGGCGCATCTGTCTCCTAAGCATCCCCTCGCCCCCGGGGACGCTTACGAAGCAGATGTGGCACCAGAGGCTGCCGGTGGCCCCCGGGGTGCGCGGGGCCATCCCACCGGCACTGGGGGGTCCTCGCCAGTGCCCACCGCCCCGGGAATATCAGCTGAGACCCCGCCGTGCCAAGGGTTTGCCGGGCCCTGAGAAGGGGAGAGCAGCCAGGGGATGCTGCTCACGTGGATAGGGAGGGCTGAGGGGAAGCGTGGCCGTATGGAAGCGCTGGCTGGAGGTGTGGTGCTGGATGGAGGGTGCTGGCTGTGGGGCTGCCAGCGCTGCCCGCCCTGCCCGGGCTCCAGCTCGTCCCGCCAGTCCCAATTGCGGCGCGGTTGCATCAGCCAGCGGGTCTGCACGTGCTTCCCCGGGCAGGAAGGAGGAGGGAGGGAGGCTCCCTGCGGTCACCCGGGCTGGGCTGGCTGGGGGGCCCTCCCTGGCTGCCCTCCTGCTCTGGGGGGCTGCTGAGGCCCTTCACTGTTGGGAGGGGTCCAGGTGGTCCCCCGGCCTCCTCCAGCTGCAGAGATGGGGTCACTGGGGGCACAGCGTGGGGCGAGGCAGCGTGTGCCTCTGTGTGTGTGTGTGTACACACCCCTGTGCCCAGGGGCCACGGCTGTGGTGCCCCTGCCTTGCACCCACCTCCCTGCTTGGGGCCACTTATTTCTCCTCCAAGTTCTGAATATACATATTTCTCTTTTTTTTCTCTCTCTTTTTTTTGTTTTGGTTTGTTTTGGTTTTTTTCTCCACTTCTGGCTCTGCCCAACTCCGGACAGCCTGCAATGTAAAACCAAGTGCATTTTAAAAATACCGAAATGAGCTGCATTGGAGAGGCACCAATTGGATTAAGAGCTTGTGGGTTGGGAGGCTGCAGCGTGGCCCATGGTGTGCGCCGCACATCCCTCTGTCACCACCAGAAAAAGCCTTACCCAAGGAGGGAGGGGGCAGCAGCCACAGCAGTGCAGAACTCCTGGGACCTGGGGGGGCTGCGACCCAGCCCCACACAGAGCAGTGTTGATGCCTCTGTGCAGCTCCAAGAGAGAACAGATTTCTGAGGCAGCTGCCTGACCTATTTCTGAGCTGCCTGCCAGGGGCCAGGCAGGGATTCACCCAGATGGAGCTGCCTGCAGGTGCCTGTGGATCCTGGGGCTCTGTGCATTGCTCTGGGGCTGTGTGCCTTGTTCTGGGGGCTCTGTAGGTTGCTCCAAGGGCTCTGTGCATTGCTCTGGGGCTGTA
This sequence comes from Sakesphorus luctuosus, assembly GCA_013396695.1. Classification (NCBI taxonomy): domain Eukaryota; kingdom Metazoa; phylum Chordata; class Aves; order Passeriformes; family Thamnophilidae; genus Sakesphorus; species Sakesphorus luctuosus. The sequence continues at coordinate 849,793 of VWZD01011347.1, forward strand.
TACACTGTTCCAAGGGCTACATGCACTGCTCTAAGGGCTCTGCATTGCTCTGGAGCTCTGTACACTGTTCCAGGAGCTCCATGCACTGCTCCAAGGGCTCTGCATTGCTCTGGAGCTCTGTACAGTGTTCCAAGAACTCCATGCACTGCTCTAAGGGCTCTGCATTGCTCTGGAGCTCTGTACAGTGTTCCAAGAACTCCATGCACTGCTCTAAGGGCTCTGCATTGCTCTGGAGCTCTGTACAGTGTTCCAAGAACTCCATGCACTGCTCCAAGGGCTCTGTGCATTGCTCTGGGGCTCTGTACAGTGTTTCCAGGAACTCCATGCACTGCTCCAAGGGCTCTGCATTGCTCTGGAGCTCTGTACACTGTTCCAAGGGCTACATGCACTGCTCTAAGGGCTCTGTGCATTGCTCTGGAGCTCTGTACAGTGTTCCAGGAACTCCATGCACTGCTCTAAGGGCTCTGCATTGCTCTGGGGCTCTGTACAGTGTTCCAAGAACTCCATGCACTGCTCCAAGGGCTCTGTGCATTGCTCTGGAGCTCTGTACAGTGTTCCAGGAACTCCATGCACTGCTCAATGGGCTCTGCATTCCTCTGGGGCTCTGTGCACTGCTTTTAGAGCTCTGTACACTGCTCCAAGGGCTCTGTGTGCTGCTCTAGGGCTGAGTACTCTGCTCCAAGGGCTTTGTACCCTACCCCAGGACCTCTGTGCGCTGCTCCAGGTGCTCCACATGCCACTCCAAGGGCTGCGTGCGTTTCTCTGGGGCTGTTTACTCTGCTCCCAGGGCCTCTGCACATCGTCACGTTGCAGTTTCCCTGACAGCCTGCTCGTGCTGCCGAGGCTGCTGCCCTCTCCCGTCCAGCCGCTCGCTGCCCGCGGCAGCAGCGGGGCTGCATCACTGCCACGTCGCAGCCTCCGTCAGCATCTCCGCGACGGCCACTCACTGCCTGTGTCTCCAGACACAACCAGCATCAGCCAGGGCCCAGCAGGCCCAGCACCCAAGGCCTTTTGCTCCTCCTGGCCCCACAGGGACCCTCATCATCCGGGTGGGGGACGTGCAGGGCAGGTGCTGCCCACCCTCACCAGCAGCCAGGGCCGGGCGGTGTCCCTGCCACGGAGAGGCACAGCACTGCCATGGGCAATCTCCTGCTGTACATAGATCCTTTTGGGGTGGTTTTTAGCATTTTCATTGATAATTGGGGTTTTGGTTTTGTTTGTGTTTTTTTTAAAGACTCTCTACTTTTGGAATGTGATTTCTCATTTTTACAACTGCCTTTTAATTATTTGTAATATTGGTCAGTTCTGTCTTACTCTGTAAATAACGGTGCTGGGCATTTCCCAGGGGGGCTGAACTGAGGCCGGAAAAGGGATTTGTGGGGAAAATTTGCTCGAGGTGTGGAGGTGGCTGATTCTACCCCAGCCCCTGCACAGACTCTGCCCCTGTCCTCCCCACATGGCAGTGCCCGACCTGTGGTGAAGCCCAAGGTGTTTTGGGCACAGCCACACTCACCCCTGCCCTGTCCTGCTTCCTCCCGTCAGCCCATGCCAAGGTCGCATGAAGGGCACCCTCTGCCCAGATGACAGGCTCCCTGCCCACCCTGTCCTGCACCCCTGTATCATGTCTGCTTGTCATGTGATGAATAAAGGCCCTGCAACCCCTCACCCACACCCTAGGTTCTGCCTTCCTGTGTTGTGTTGGGGGTACCATGCTGCCTGTCCTGCCTGGGGCAGTGCTGCTGCAGAGGGGGGTGTGGAGTGATGTATCCTGTCCCTCTGTCCCCACCATCCTGCCCCTCTGTCCCCACCATCCTGCCTGCTCTCAGCCCACAGATGGTGTCCCATCCTCTCCTCGCCCGTCTGTCTCTCCCTGACAGCATCCCCATGTGCTGACCCCAACTGTGCCACGCCGCCAGGGCTCCTTGTCATCACCTGTGGGACCTGTGGGTCCTCTCTGGCCTCACTGCCAGCACTGTCACCTCACACCAGGCTCCTCTCAGCTTTGCATTGTTTGTGTGATGCTGGTGTTTCTCATGCCTCCCCTGTCCTGTCCCAGTCTACCCAGCAGCTCATCCCAGCCTTCATACAGATCCTACAGCCCCATTCCCATCACTGCCCATGGCTTCTTGCCCTGTGCCCCTTGATGGGACTCAACCTCAGAGATCTTTTCCAACCTTGATGATTCTGTGATTCTCCAATCACCTGCAGGTCCCAGCTTCTTCGAAGGCTCACTCTAAACTGCCTCCCTGAGGTCCTCCAATGCCTACCATGACTCACCCTACCTTCTTTTGCTCCTCCGTCATTGTTCCCTTTCAACCCTGCTCTTTCATCCCCCTTTTACTATTCCTCCTTTGTTCTGCTCTTCCTTCACCCACCACCCCATTCCTCCTTCTCAGGCTCCATCACCCATCGTATCCCATTCTTGTGTACCTCCTTCTCTTATGTCCCACCCCTCCTTGTGTTGCTTCTCCATTGTCCACCCATCCCTCCTGCCTGTGCTGTCACCCACCCATCCCTCCCTGCCATTGTCCTCCACCACCCACCAGGTCCCATCTTTCCTTTCCATGCTCCTCCATCAGCCACCATGTCCTCTCCCTCCTTCCTGTCTTCCTGCATCCTCCATCATGTCCTATCCCTTTTTGTGCTCCACTGTCACTCATGACCTCCTATCCCTGCTCTCCCTCATCTCCTCCACATCCTGTCCCTCCTTCCACACTCCTTGCAGTGTGCTGTCATCAGCTGTGTCCCATCCCTCCCTGCCATACTATGCTCCTCCATTATCCACCATGTCCCCTTCAGCTCTGTCCTGCTCCTGCATCCTACATCTTCCTTGTTCTCCATTGCCCAACACCTCCCATCTCCTTTCTGTGGTCCTCTATTGTCCTTTCTATACACCTTCCACTCTTTCTGTCACATTTGTATCCCATCCCTTTCGCCTGCTCCTCCTTCATCCACTACATCCCGTTCCTTGTTATCCTCATTCACCCCCCCATCTCCTCATATGTTCCTTCTTCACCTCCAGCCTGTCCAATCCATCCTCATCCTGCTTTGCCTCCAGCTTTTCGTTTCACATTCATGTCAATATCTCACCACCTCTTCAGCCCCACTATCACTGTCCTCTACATCTCACCATCATCTTACCCCTGCATGCCCTCCATTGCTTCCACCTTCAACCCAATGTTTCAACCTCTTCCATTCCTCATCTTCTCCACTTCTTTCTTCATCCTCTTGTAATCTCCTCATATCTTCTCACTCAACCTCCTCCACTTCCCCATCCCAAAATCCACCCTCACCCCCCCACTATTTCCCCATCCCTTCAACTGCCAATATCACCCAAATTTGCCTGCTCCACCTCCACATTTCCAACCCCCCTTGTCCTTCTCCATTTCCCACCATCTCCTCATCCATCCTACTCCATTGCCCTTCAGCTTTTATTTTCTTCTCTCCCCTAAATGTCTCTCCATCACTCCTGTCATGTTTGTCTGTCTCCCACTGTCTCCTCATCCTTCTTCTTCTTCATCTCCTCTCCCTCCTTTTCCTCCACCACCTGCCATCATTCCTCTTCTATTTTGCCTACTTTCTGCGTCCTCCACCTCCCACTGTCCCCATCCTTCTCCATGCCCCACACCACCCACTATTTGCCTGTTCTTCCTCATCCTTCATTTCCTACTATCTGCCCAGTCTCCTCATCCTCCCCAACCTCTTTTCCTCTTTATTATCCTTTCCACCATCTCCCATAACTTCTCCACCTCATATTTCCTCCAGCTCAGTCTCTCTGTCCTTCCTGTGACCCTCCACCTCCCATCATTCCCCATCCTTGTTCCTGCTGTTTCACCTCTTGCCGTATCACACCTGGCCTGTGTCTATCTCACCATTCCTTGTCATTTGCTTCCCACAGTCTCCCTGTTTCTCCTCATGCTCCTCCACCTCTCCCTGTCTTCCCACCCCTCCTTGTCCCAACTACTTCACAGATTTGCCCTCCACCCATCCCTGACCTCCAACCATCCTTCTGTACCTCACAGCTCCCTCTTGAACAGTCCTGTCATTCTTCTTCATCTCCCAACTCCATCCTGACCTGTTCTCTCCTCCATCTTCCCTGACTCTTTTACTCCCAGCACATCTGGCTGCAGCTGCAATTTTCTGGTTTTTTCCTCCATCCCCTGCCTTGTATCCCATTCCTTACCAACCCAGGAAAGCCACCACCAGCTCAGCCACCCCTGATGCAAGCAGGAAGGGCCCTTCCTGACATCAGGAAACACTTCTCCCTAGGGCTAGTGAAGCTGGAACTGGTCACTGGGGAAAGGGGAGGATCTCTGCCCTTGGAAGGTTTCAATAACTCAGCTAGATAAAGTCACCACTGTCCTGATTTAGCATTAGCAATAACTATTTTGGAACATGGAGCTCCACTAGATTCCCCCTGGGATCCCTTCATTCACGCACATCTTTGGGAGACTTCTCCAAGCAGTGAAGGATTTCCAAGAGGGGCAAGACGTGGCTTTGAATGCATTGCTTGGGATGCTGCAGGACATGAGGAACTATCCCTGCCACTTGCAGTGGCTCCGTGGTGCTCAAGCAGAACCACCACATACTGCTCAAGCAGGACCATCCCATGCTGCCTGAGCAGGACCACTCCATGCTGCTCATGGCAGCCACCTTATGCATATTAAGCAGGATCACATCAGCCTACTTGAGTAGGAACATCCCACCTTGCTTGAGCAGGACCACTCACTGCTGCTCCAGCAGGACCACCCCAGCAGAACCATTCCATGCTGCTCAAGCCGGACCACCCTAATGCTGCTCCAGCAGAACTATCCCATGCTCATTGAGTAGGACCATCCCATGCTGGTTGAGTAGGACCATCCCACACTGCTTGAGCAGCAAGACCCAGTGCTGCTCAAGCAGGAGCTATCCAGGCTGCTGAGCAGGATCACCCTGAGCTGGAGCAGAACCTTCCAATATTGCCCAAGCAGGACCACCCCATGTTGCTTGAGCGGGACCATTCCAGGCTTTTCATGCAGAACTATCCCAAGGCTGCTTGAGTACAATGGGCCAGGCCAAAGTGGCTTCCTGAAAGACTGCCACCTCCCCAGCCAGTGAGATATCCCTGAGATTCCCTCAGACCCCAGAGCCAGGGATCTTTGCATCATCTTTAGTTCCCTTCCGTCAGGCTGGGCCATGCAGAGCCACAGCCATGCCCTTCCAACGTCCTTATGGCTGCACCAAGGCACTTGGCTGCTGGCAAGGGGAGGACAGCTGGCAAGGGGAGGACAGCTCTCCTCTCCATCCTAAGTGAGCCTCATACTCTGAGGGACCTCCATGCAGGGCCTTTCAGAGCACCCCATGTCACGCACAAGGGCCGGCCAGCCTCGCTTCTCTGCAGCCTTTGCCTTGCAATGTTGGAGGCTCCCAGCCATCCCATGGAGGGGACTCTGCCCTTTCCAAGGTGATGTGTCTGGGGGACTGTCCCACTGCAGTACAGGCAGGGACAGGGCAGCCAGTGTCTTGATGGGGTGGGGGTGACATTCCTGCCCAAATGCCTTCTTGGCTGATAAATCTAGGGGAGGTTGAAGGGAATTTGCTACCTGTGTTAGGAACTAGCTGAATTTATGTGTCTCTCCAAGCTGGATTTCTTACTCCAAATGTTCAAACTGTTGTATATTGTACTGGGATTTTTACATTGAATTATTGTAGAAAACAAAAATTAAAACCAAGTCTGTTAAAAAATAAACATTAAAAATCTCTATGAAAAAAAATAAATACCAGCTTGTCTCCAAGTCCTCTTCTTACAATTGTGTCAGAGCAAGGATGTTTCCTGCGTGAGACCACACCACCCTCTGGTGTCAGCACCGACCTCAGCGCCGTGCTGGTCCTGCTCCAGCCATGTCCCTTTGCTCCCAGCTCTGCCTGGCTGCTCGTGCATCCCTGCACCCACCACCCTAAATCCCGCTCACTTGAAGCAGGTCCCCTCCTGCTCCCAGCACACGGACACCCCTCCATGGTGAGGGGCAGGACTTGACCAAGCCAGAAGGAAGCAAAGCAAGGGCAGAGCAGACTCGCTTTGCTGGGTGCTGTCCCCAGCCCTCACAGTACCACCAAGCACCTGTGCAGTCCTTCTGCCTCCCAGGCTGCTGGAATGTGGGATGTGCTCCTGTGCCCATGTGCCCTCACCCGTGCTGGGGCTTCAAGTCCAAGTGAGGTGGCAGGTGTGGGGCAGAGCAACAGCTTCAGGCATCCCTGTGCATGTAGGTGATGGCTTTTTTTGCTGTTGGGTACTGGTGCAGCTCAGGTCCTGCCTGCTCCAGGCAGGGCAGAAGCAGATGGTGCCAGGGGACAGTGTGGGGACACATGTGCCCAGCACCCAAAACTGGGCTGAGGCCCAGCATGGCCAGCCCATGTGCTGCACCATGAGATCTGGATCCTGCATCCCTGGCACCTCAGGACCCGCACCACTACCACCAAAGACCCTGCACTCAGACTCTACATCACTGGCACTGTCCATTGTCAGCATTACCATCACTGGCACTGCAGACCCCACATGGCTGCCACTGAGTGCCCTGCATTGCTGACACTGGGGACCCTGCATGGCTGACACCACAGGCCCTGGATGGTTGGCAACTCATCATCTGAGGGCACAGCCACTGCCACCTGCCCACCCATGGGCCTGTGCCACCTCAGCAGGACATGGCTGCTCCATGGGGTGCAGTCACTGAGCGCCCCAGAGCCCCAGCTATCCTCACTGCTCAATAAACCAGGGACAAAAGGAGGCAGCTACATTTGTAGGTGTGCAAGGACAAGCTCAGACGCCTGGAGATAGCTCACATGGGGAAGCTGGTTATTAAACTCAACATCCTCTATGTGATGCTGCTGAAGACACTGCCTCTCCTGAGCCCAGTTTCCCTTCCTCCATCAAATCTCTTACCGACCTGGATCCCTCTTCCAGTATGAAAATAGCAGCAGCTGGCAGAGCCCAAGTAAACAAATGAGCCTCTGTGAGAGGAGGGAGCATCTTTATGAGCTAATTGGCCCCATCCAAGAGACAGACAGACATTTTCATGGAGCTCAGGCAAACAGCACTAACATGTCTCCTGGGTTTGATTTATAAGCCTGATTGCATTACTAGCTCATCTCCATATAAAATGATTATGAATATATTGTCTGTACTCTGCAGAGGGCTAAATTACCAGGCTCTGATATTCATCAGCTACCCTTTGAATCTTAAACAGCCTGAAATTCAGAGGTCTCTCTCTCCCAGCGACAGCAGAGGTAGAAAGGAAACAGCTCAGGCTTGATCCTTGTGTTCAGCCCTACCTGGCCTGTTAAGCACCTCAGTTAACAGCCGGTACCCCCAGAGCTGGAGCAGGAGGCTGCAGAGAGGGAGGCAGCTCGAGCCCAGGGGCTGTGGAGCATGTGCCGGAACCCAGAGCCAAGCCTGTGCTATTGAGCAGTTACATTTACAAACAAAGGAGCTGATAACTCCCAGCGGGACTGAAGGGCTGTTATCACGGTGCTGATTAAAATTTCCTCTGCAGCCAGTCGAGAGGAGGAGTGTCATCAGTGGGGAGACAGCGCAACACGGTGTTTAACCCTGTGCTGATTTGTTCAGTGCAAGCAAAGGGCTGCCCAGACTGGCCAGATGCTGAAAATTAGCCCAGAAAACCTCAGCAGGAAGATCCCCAGCCTGATCACACACTCCCACTCCATTTTCTGTGCCTACCATTCCATTTCATCCCTGCTCTGCAGGTCCCAGGAGCTTTTGCTTGTGTCACTTGTGATTCCTTCCAGATCCTTTGCTCTTTTGTTCTGCCCCTCAATTCTCTGCCTTTGCCTATAGTTAAAGAAAACTTTCTCTTCCCACTGCAGGATATTCTAATAAAGTCTCCCCCTGCCTCTGGCACGTCCATGCAAAGCATAAACTTTTTTGTGCTGTGACATGTTCACCAAGGGTAAGGTCCATGCTTAAAAGATGCCTTCTTTGATTGCCATCACCAAGCTGCTGAAACTGCCTAGTCAGGCCCTGGGCAAGATGGAGATGTCCATCCTGTCCAGGAGATGGTCTAGGATGAGTGGACAGGTAGTGGGAGAGCAGGTGGCTTGCTGTCCTTCTCCTCCATGCAAAGACATGAGCCTCAGCCATCATGCTGACCTTGGTGTGGCTGACATGTCTCTGTGCTTTCCTGGGTTTCATCCTTCCTGCCATGCTGCATCCTGCGCACACAGATTTTGGCAAAGAAGAAAAGACCTTCAGCTGCAGAATGACAGAGGAGAGATGAGCCCCTTCCACAGGTCTCACTCAGAGATGGTCCCCAAAAGCAGCTGGCAGTGACAGCACCCCAGAGCTGACCCAAACCATCCTCTACACACAGCCCATCCCAGGCAAACTGGATGCCTGTGGTCCCATAGGAGGGCTGTCCCACAGCACACCTGGGATGTGAGTCATCAGCATCCCTGTGGTGGCAGAAACGGTGAGAAGTGTGGAGAGACTCTTGGAGATGCTTTGGCAGCATGTCCCCAGCTGGGCAGGGAGGCTTCAAACACTTGTAACTCATGTATTTTAGAGTGGAAGGGAGTTTGGGTCAAGCGAGCAGGGTGAGGGTGAGCAGGAGGAGAAAGATCTGCTTGTTTCAAGATACCACCTGTCTGATATGCTCAGTGATTTGCATAAATAGGGATGTGTTTCACACACATTTATTGGCAATAAAACCAGCCATAAGACAATGCCCTGTGACCCCAGGTAAGTCAGCTGCTCTACTGGAGCAGTGCTTTGCCCAAATCAACACAAGTTTCCCATACAAGGCTGCCTCCTGCTCACCCCCCCAGGATCAGAAGATCAGAGATGCACAAACCATTTCAGTTTCTTTTCCCCAACCCCAACATCTCCAGTACTGACATCTTTCATGTCAAGGAAGAGTCCCACCACAGCCACTGAGCTGCTGCAGGTGCTGCACTGGAAGGCTGTTTCCAGAACATCCAAGCAGAACTCCACATATCCTGGGCAATATTTCTTTTTGACCCTCTGAGTCTCTACAAGAGACCCTTTATATGCTTTTATTCCTTTATAGGCAGAGGAAATGAAGGGACCAAAATGCAGCTGATTTTCTTTGACTGCCTGGTGAGTCAGAAAGGCTGGGAGTCAAGCTCAGAGCAGCATCCAGACCCATCATACACCAGCTCTCAGAGCAGGAGCCCATCTGGATCAAGAAATTTTGGGATGGAGGGAGCTGAACCAGCAAAGCATGGACAGGCAGCAGGAGCCCTTTCTCTAGAGCCCATAAAATCACTGAGGGAAGCCTGGACATGTGTTCGAGGCCAGTTTGGATGGGGCTTGGAACAACTTGGTCCAGTGGAAGGTGTCTCTTCCTGTGGCAGGGTGTTGAAACAAGATGGTCTTTAAGGTCCCTTCCAACCCAAACCACTCTGTGATTCTATGATTCTATGGTATTTCAGCTGTGGAACATTGAAATGAAAGTGTGTCTGTGTCCTGGACAGAGGAGGGAGCTTGGAAAACACCTCTGGGAGGGTGTTTTCTGCTTTGCAGGTGCTTTCTGAGAGGACATGCACCCTCTTCCCATCAGGCAGCTTTGTGGGCCCCAGCTGTGGGCAGCTGCAGCACAGCCACAACATTCCCTGGCTGTGGCAGCCAAGCTGGACCATGCTGGATGAAGGACAGCTGTCGGGCTGGTGGGACACGGTGCTGTCCTGACCTCATGGCTTGGAATGCCCTGCACACAGAGGCAACAGTTGCTGCAGAGAAATCGTGCTGTCACCGAGCCTGGTGGGGAATTTCAGTTGGACAAATCATTGAAAGCAAAGGGCCAATGAGAAGGGAACCAGAGGGCACCTCCCAGGTCTGCAAACCAGCTCTTCTCCGGCTCCCATGAGGAACAACAAAGCCCTTTCGCAGCAGTGGGGTGAACAACAGGCCCCTGCCCAGAACACAGAGGGACAGAGGGTTTGTTAGAGAGCTGCTGAGCCCTGCCAGCAAATGTAAAATCCCTGAGACAGAAACTGCTAAAACTGAGGGCTGGAAATTTGTAACAGAAAATTTTCAGCTTGAGGTGGCTTCTGAAGCACTTTAGTGCTGCATTAGTGTTTAAAAGTGCTGGGTTTGTCCTCCTTCTCAGGAGAGGATCAGTGTGATTTCCAGTTGGTTTGTTAAATGATGTGCCAACTGTACCCTGAAACTCATGGGGCTGTGCCCAGACCATGAATCCAAAAGCAGTGCTGGAGCAGTGCAACTCCCATAGCTCCTGGAAAGCTTCAAAAATATCCATGTCAGAGGGCCCAGGCTGTGCAGCCAAATTGACTTTTTTTAGGAAAACCTCTTTTTCCTCATAGGGAACTTGGAGGTAACAATAGTGCTGGCTGGGGGAGGGAAATACCTGGCAGGGTTTGGCTGTGTCTCTACTATGACCACAGAGCAAACCTGGGCTCAGAGCCTGGTGATCCCAGGCTGAAACTCCAACAAGGAATGTGCTAAAATTGGGTATCTGGATTCATGTGGACTTGTGTTGGAGACTTCACCTTCATCCATATGGTTTATTAGTAGAGATTGTATCCCTGCTCCCTCAGATCAAACTATTCTTTCACATGATTTTTTTGTTACTAACCTGAAACGATGTTGTAGCCAGGTGGGGGTTGGTCTCTTCTCTCAGGCAACCAACAGTAGGACAAGAGGGCAGGGGCTTAAGCTCTGCCAGGGGACGTTTAGGTTGGATATCAGGAAGAAATTCTTTCCAGAGAGAGTGCTCAGGCATTGGAATGGCCTGCCCAGGGAGATGGTGAATTCTCTGACCCTGGAGGTTTTTAAGGTGAGACTGGACGTGGCACCAAGTGCCATGATCTGGTAATCACAGTGAGGTTGGATTAAGGGTTGGACTTGATGATCTCAGAGGTCTTTTCCCACCCAACTGATTCTATGATTCAATGAAATCAATAATGTGAGGCCACACTGCAGCTTTCCAGAACAGGAATTTTATACCCTGTGGCTGACAAAGCTTTCTTACACATGCTAAAGTGTGATCTAAGGGTGGCTGACCCATTTGGGGTGCAAAGCCTGCTGAGGTCACATTGGAGGGATGGAGAGAGTGTTTCTGAAGTGATACTGTCCATAGGGTATCATAGAATCATAGAATTGATTGGGAAAAGACCTCCAAGATCATCAAGTCCAACCCTTGGTCCAACTCCAGTCCCTTTACCAGATCATGGCACTCAGTGCCACGGCCAAGCTCACCTTAAAAATCTCCAGGGACGGTGAATCCACCCCCTCTCTGGGCAGCCCATTCCAATGCCTGAGCACTCTCTCTGGAAAGAATTTTTTTCTGATATCCAACTCTTCTCGTCATCTCTGAGCCTCCTCTTCTCCAGGCTAAACACCCCCAGCTCCCTCAGCCTCTCCCCACAGCACTTGTGCTCCACTCCCTTCTCCAGCCTCGTTGCTCTTCTCTGGCCCTGCTCCAGCCCCTCAATCTCTTGCCTCAACTGAGGGGCCCAGAACTCAACACAACACTCAAGGTGTGGCCTCCCCAAGGCAGAGTCCAGGGGAAGGCTCACTGCCCTGGGCCTGCTGGCCACGCTAGTTTTGATCCAGGCCAGGATCCCATTGGCCTTCTTGGCCACCTGGGCACACTCTTGGTACAGCCCACGGAGGGAGATACCACCTGAACTACTCCTGGGTTTCACTTTGGAGGAAACCAGCCATGTCCTTCTAACAGGAGTCACAGAAGAATCCCTGCCCTCAAGCAGATTGACACCAGGGCATGGAGATAGAGGATAGACCTGCCCTTCAAAACTAGGGAGCATCCTTAATGGAAACTACACACCAGCGCTGCTGCTTTTGTCTGCAGAACTTTTTCTGACCTCTTTGCTGATGAGAACATTGCTCGGAGTGGCAGACAATGCTGACCAGTCCACAAGTTTGCAACTCCTCCCATGTCCAGCAAGGCAATGCTCCCAGGGAGTGCACTAGACCATGGAATACACCAAGGATCCTGGCATGGGCTGTACCTGCTCACTGACACCAAAGCACTGCTCTCCAGCCCGAGGAATACTGTGCCAAGTTCAAGTTTATGGACTTTTATCTTTTGAGTGTTCTTTGGCCCCAGCCCAAACCAGCACAAAACTCCCTGACTCCAAGGCAAGTGGTATCCTGGACACAGCAGTGCTTTGCTCCAAGGGGTGATACTCCCCAGTGCAGAAGAGGAATTTGAGGTTTTGGCAGCATGCCTAAGAAATACCATCTTGGCAGGCAATGCCATCAGGGCAATCTGGCTCAATGCAGGGAATGTTAAGGATTGGGATGTCAATGGGGCTGCTGTGGGCAGTACAAGAGATGAGTCTGCCTCTAAGGCCAGAGTCATGGAATCACCTTGGTCCCTGGGAGACCCCAGGCCCAGCCTCCTTCTCCAATGGGGCTGGTTGCTCAGGGACTTCTCTGCTTGAATTTTGTCTGTGTCTGAGGACTGAGACCCTGCCACCACTCTGAGCACCTTTTTCAGCATTTGACCGCCTTCTAGATTAAAAAATTGTTTAATTTCTCACTAACTGCACAAGATCTGTACAATTTTAGCAGGGGGAAGGTGCTTGGTGAACTGCCATGGCTTTCTGTGCTCACAGAGCTCAGCGGTGCCAAAGTGGAGGGTTGTGAAGCCAAAGGAAGGTTGTTTTCCACAGAGGGACCAAGCACAGATCATGGCTATGGCCTCTGGCTCATGTTGGGGCTGGTGAAGGAGGATCTCATTGAAGGAGCCCTGAGTTGATCCCCTGTGCCTGGCAAAGTGGCACTGAGGGCACACGGCTCCTGAGGGAAACGGCTGATGAGGGACATGTGGCTGATGGGGCAGCTCTGTTAATGAGGGCACACAGAGGATGGTGGGGGCCATGGGCTGACAGGGGACACCACGGACATGGGGAGACACCTCTAATAGGGGGACATGGCTGATAGGGGACATCAGCAATATGGGGACACCACTGATGGGTGACCATGGCTGGCAGGAGGAGGCAGCAGTGACAGAGGGGACAGACCTGACAAGGGGAGACACCACTATGGAGGGTGATGGGTGTAACATGGCTGATAGGGGGACATACTGACACAGGGGACACTGCTGAGAGGGGGACACAGTGACAAATGGGACACTGCTGAGAGGAGGTCACCACTGATGGGGGGACACAGCTGACAGGGGGTCACCACTGATGGGGAGACAGAGCTGACAGAGGTCACCACTGGTGGGGAGGACACAGGAAACAGGGGGTCACAATGACAAAGGGGACACTGCTGAGAGGGGGGTCACCACTGATGGGGTGGACACAGCTGACAGGAGGTCACCTCTAGCAGTGAACACGTGCCTGACAGAGGGACTTGGCTCATGCCTCTTGTGGTGACAGGAGGTCACCACTGATGGGGAGGATGTGACTGACAGAAGGGACACAGTGGAGAGAGGAACATCAGTGACAGGGCAAGCACGGCTGATGGGGGGGACACGGCATTTGGGGGGCTTATGGCTGAGGGTGACACAGTTGATGGGGGACACCACTGACACAGGGGACAGCACCGACAGGAGGGACATGGCTGAGGCTGACATGGCTGTCATGGGGACAGCACTGCCGGGAGCTCACGGGGTGACACAGGTGACACAGGGACAGCACTAACAGGGGGCTCACAGCTGAGCAGGGTGACAGTGCTGATGGGGGACACCACTGACACAGAGGACAGTGCTGGCAGGGGGCACATGGCATTTAGGGGGCTTATGGCTGAGGGTGACCCAGCTGACATGGGGACAGCACTGCCAGGGGCTCACAGGGTGATATGGGGGGCACGGGGTGACACGGGGACAGCACTAACAGGGGGCTTACAGCTGAGGGTGACCTGGCTGACATGGGGACAGCGCCTGGGGGGCTGAAGGTGACATGGCTGACATGGGGACAGCACTACCAGGGCTCACAGCTGAGGGTGATACTGCTAATGGGGGTACTGCACTACTGAGGGCTCAGGGCTGAGGGTGACCCGGCTGATATGGGGACAGCACTTGGAGGGGCTGAGGGTGACCCGGCTGACAACATGGGGACAGCTCTGACAGGGGCTCAGGGCTGAGGGTGGACCGGTTGACACGGGCACAGCTCTAAGAGGGCTCAGGGCTGAGGGTGTCACTGCTGGCAGGGGCACAGCCCCACCCCGGCCCAGGCCCGCGAGCCGCCCCCCGCACTCCCCGCNGGGCGGCCCGGCCGGCAGAGCCCCTTGCCCCGCCATGGTGCTGCCCGGGGAGCAGGCCCGGCTGTTCCCGCCGCGGCCCGAGCTGCTGCCCGCGGCCCACGTCCCCTCGCTGCCCCACTACCAGCGCCTGTACCAGCGCTCCGTGGAGGAGCCGCACGGTGAGCGGGGCCCTGCGGGGCTGGCGGGGTGTGGGGACCGCGGGGAGCCCCCCTGGGGGTTGTTCAGGGGATGCGTCTCGTGCCCCGTCCCTCCCTGCTTTCCTCATCCCTGTCTCCCCCATCCCTGCTTCCCTCTGCTTCTCCCTTACGAGCTCCGGCCTCCCCTGCCTTCGCAGAATTTTGGGGTGACATCGCTAAGGAGTTCTACTGGAAGACTCAGCACACGGGACCCTTCCTGAAGTACAACTTCGACGTGACCAAGGGGAAGATCTTCGTGGAGTGGATGAAAGGAGCGACCACCAACATCTGCTACAACCTCCTAGACAGGAATGTCAATGAGAAGAAGCTTGGGGACAAAGTTGCTTTTTACTGGTAAGTTTCTGTTTTTATTGTGTAAAAGGTGTGTAAATACCGTCTGAAGTGTACAAACATTGTCAGTTTCTGCTGAGGTGAGCGAGGGGCTGAGAACCTGAGAGGCTTTAACCTTTAGGTGGGCGCAGCAGGTGTTTCCCCCCAGTGTCCTTGGGAAGAGCTGTGCCTTGGAGCTTCCCTGCCCTTCCTGGGATGCACTGAAGTGGCCAGCACAGCAGTGGGAGCACCTGACTCCCAGTTCTGCCTTTGCAGCTGTACCTGGTGAGAGCTGAGAGCAGTCAGAGGGGAGTGAGGCAGGTGCCACGACTCCCTGGTGAAGGGGATAGATGTGGATAGAGACCTGGGATGAGGAACAGCTCATATCCCACAGCTAAAAGCTAATAAACCTTGTATCTCCTGTGTTTATGTTTTGTGGATCTGGCAAGTTTCCATTCCTGTGGCAGAAAGGTTTTCCAAATACACGAGCTTATGTATGGATTCCTTGTACTTGAACGTGTTAACACTGGTGCTTTCAGAAAGTCTGGCTTCTTTACCTTTGGGAAGAGAAGTTACTTCCCGCCCTATCTGAAGTATGTTTGTATTTTTTAACCAGAGTAGTTACTAGTCTTAAAATCCATGGGAAACTCAATTTTCATATTGATGCAAAGTAGGTTTCCCTGGTGGTGTCAGAGCTCCAGAATTGATGTTCCCCACTGAACTAGCTCAGCTGGCACCACAGCTGTGTCCCCAAACAGAGCCATACCTGGCCTTCCTTTGCATTTTGCTGCTTCCCTTGAACTGTTACTTATGTTGCCTGGATACGAATGTATCGGGCAGTGCAGAAGCACAGTTAACTGTACCCCGTGTTAGGGATGCAGTAACTCATTGGGTTATAGTGAGTCCCTTCAGCAGAACAGCTGGAGAAATGATTGCAATAAAAATATCAGATGCTCTAAGTGGTTTGTGCAGCTGAAGGTGCCCCCCTGGGGTAAAGGTGATGGGAGCTACCCCACTGCAGAAGGAAATGTGGTTAGAGCAGTGTACCTCTGGCTGTAAAATTGGGCTCACAGCAGAGTTTCTATTTGCTGCTTCAGTAGAGGAATTACACACACTGCCTAGCAAATAATGACATTGATAAGGCACAGGTGAGATGCTGGCAAGTGGTTACTTCCCTGCTGGCTAAATACATTCACAAACTCATTCCAATGCAAGATGACTGCAGCTTCTGATTGCAAACTCCTTTGTAAACTCATTCAGGTAAAGGTGTGCCAGCAAACAAAGCCATTTGGTGCTGGCCCTGTGCTGGGCTTTATGGAGAGAGTAGATACATCCTTCTTGCACATAAATCTTTGGGTGACAGTGAGGCAGCAGCCTACAGCTTTAATTTGGGCTTGGTGAAGATTTTCTTAGTTATTCTGCAGCCTGTGCAGGGGTATTTATGATGCTGAGCAGAACTTGGAATGGATGTGGAAATGGTGGATGACTGTCAGTTGGGGTGTTCCCAGTGCTGAAAAATAAGGTGTCTCTTCCTCCTGAGCAGTTTTTCCTGACTGTTTTGGAGTAGACTCTTCTGGCATGGTTCTGTCACAGGTGACCTGGCACTACTGTGTGCAGCTGGGAATGTTGTGTCAGGTGGGAATACAGGTAGGAGAGATGGAAGAGGCACACTGGACATGTGTGTGGTACTGACCTGCAAACATGTGGCACTGAGGACTTGAGGAAGTGTGGCTGAGGGCTGTGACTTGTAAAATTACTCCTCTCTAGGCATGTGCTTTTCTTCAAAATAAAACAATAATTAATTGCTGTCATCTTGTGCTCTCACATTTTGTGTTTAACACTCTGGAACGAGCCTGGCTCCCTAAAACACTTGAGACTTGTCTTGCTGTATGAAAGGTCAAAAAAGAAATTAAAGCCTCTGCAAGCCAAAGAGTTTTTTTTTATTTTTAAATACCTTGCTTGATTTTAAGGAAGTCTGTAGCCTGCTAGATCGGAAAAGGTGCTGAGCTTACACTAAGGTATGGGTGACTGCTCAGCTCTGAACTCTGAAAAGATACAGGACCATGGTCTTTGCTTTCAGAGGAAAGGAATTAGGGAAAAGGTGAATAATGTTTGGAGGCATTGCTGAGTGTCTCTGAGCAGCAATGTGTCCTGACAAAGCTCAGCTGCTGACTGGCTGTCTCCAGTCTTGCATGGATTGGAAGGAGCCAGCAGGTCATCTGGATTTGTTATGGCCAAGCTGCTCTGAAGGTTCCTGCACCACCAGCAGTCCAAGACTGCCCAGATTGGCTCCACTCAGAGGGTCTAATCCCAAGCCACATGGAATTGCATTTTCAGCACAAAGGGCAGTACAAGGGATTGCTTCATGCTGCAGAACTTGTACATAGGTGACGTTTGCTGTCGTGGTGGTGTCCTCATGGTGCTCTTAGGGCTGTGTAGTTCAAAATGAGCATCCTGAGTTGATAGGAAACACTTGGGTTTTCCCTGTGGCCTCTTTGACTGTGATATATCACACTGCTTATGAACGTTACAAGTATTTCTGTTTCTGCAGCTTTTGATTCCTCTTTCTCTGCTTGGTATTGCTGATGTGGCCTAAAAAAGGAAGAGAAGCTCCAGGAAATGCTTCTGATAAAGTGCTGCTCTCCAAAGTGAAATCTCTTTCATAACTGTGTGGGAAGGGTGAGGTCAGTAACAGTGGTTACTGTGTGGGTGTCTGTGATGACTTTCTTGGGCCTTGCTGGTGAAATGCACTGGGCAGACTCCTGGGACACTGAGGGGACTTGGAGCAGCTCTGAGGACTTTGTGATGGGTGGCTAATTAGGGCAGGAGCACAGGAGAGCTCAGCATGCTGGAGACCTGCCTACCTCACTTGGACAGTTCTGTGCTGAAGTATCTGTTAGTGATCTCATCTAAACTTGAGCCTGGGCAGCTGTGGAGGTGAAAATATAACCAGGTGGGAGTTAAAAAAACGCAGCACCTATTGCAAAACTCTGTCTAATTAGACCCCAGGGTGTGAAGGCACTTGGATGAAGCCTGTTCTGTGTATAACCTGTTTCTCAAACCAGGCACTCCAGCTGCAGTGGTGATGATGCTTGGTGGGACCAGGGGTCAGGGACAGGAGATGGAGCTTTGCACAGTATTTTTAGAGTCCCTTTAGACAAGATGTGGGGCCTTAGAGTGCTGCTGGCTTCTGCCATCTCTGGGAGAGTGTATTAATTTTCTGCTTTCTTTTATGGGCATATGATATAACACACCTAAAGAGGAGCAATAAAGATAGTAAACCTGACAGAGCTCACTGGAGTTTGTTTAAACGAGAAAACAACTGCCTGTGGTTCCCCCTCTGGACCTAGAACAATATGCAGATATACAATGAGGAGGTGTGGTTTGTTTTGTTTAGGTCCCCTTATTGTATTTTATTTCAAAACGTTATAAAAGATTTATGGACTTGTAGCTCTTTCTTCCAATAAAACTTTCTATAAGAAAAGAAACCCCACAACTATAGAGCATTTAAAAAACAAAAAGAGCCAACCAAACCAACCCACCCATCCCTCAGATGCTCAGGTGCTGTGACTGAGGATGCTGGCTGTTAACATCCAGCCTTTCAAAGGATTTAATTGCAGCCTGCTTCTACATGATCATAGAATCATGGAATGGATTGGGTTGGAAAAGACCTCCGAGATCATCAAGTCCAACCCTTGGGCCAACTCCAGTCCCTTTACCACATCATGGCACTCAGTGCCACGGCCAAGCTCACTTGAAAAACCTCCAGGGATGGGGAATCCACCCCCTCTCTGGGCAGCCCATTCCAATCCCTGAGCACTCTCTCTGCAAAGAAGTTTTTTCTCATCTCCAACTTCAATTTCCCCTGGCAGAGCTTGAGCCCCCCGTGCCCCCTTGTCCTATTGCTGAGTGCCTGGGAGAAGAGACCAACCCCCACCTGGCCACAACTTCCTTTCAGGTAGTTATGATGCTCTTATCTCTGCTGCTCCCACTGGCTTAGGGGCTTTAGAGTGTCCTGTGGGAAACTGACTCTTCATTTCTTTGGAAACTTCCTGGATGATTTGTGGTGCAGCCTCTTTCAGTGCTGTTCTGGTGATGAAAGCACATCCCTGAGTCACACAGTTTGTTTAAAGAACAGAATTCACCACTGGGAAGTTTTTTACTGATCCACACTTGCAGGGGTGTGTGTCTGGTTTAGTTCATTCATGTTCACAGCTCTACCCACACCCAGCACAGCTCCTTTCCTGGGGACTTCCTTGGGAAAAGGGGTGGCCCTCTCAGCATCCTCAGCAATACTTGTCATGTCCCTGCTGTGTGTGCTGAGTGACAGGTACGTGGGTTTGGCAGATATTAATTCTTTTGGAAGCATTTCTGGACAGTACAATGTTCTGCTTGTGCAAATCAGGCAGATTAAGTGCACCCAAAGTAGGTAATAAATTACATTGCATGTATTAGAATTTTATTAACCTGTAAATCTTGTACCTCTTCAAGGGTAATGTCAGTTGTAGTTTCCACCACAGAAATTGAAGCTCTCTTCTGGTGGGCTCTGTGAAATCTGCCAGCCTGGCAGGGAGTTACAAAACTGGCTGCATGTTCCTGAATGCTTCAGACAGCATTTCTCATCCCTGCAAATAGGAACATCTGTGTTGTGGGGCCCTGTATGACTGAGCTGTGTGGGCAGTGCAGGAGTGGGAGTGGTGGGAGCACCAATAGAAACATGGTATTAAAACAAGGAGTAAAAGCAGTAGTGTAGTAGCTCAGACACCTCCAAGTCATGTGCTTTTATAGAATCCTAGAATCGTTTGTGTTGGAAAAGACCTCCAAGATCATCAAGTCCAACCCTTGGGCCAACTCCAGTCCCTTTACCACATCATGGCACTCAGTGCCACGGCCAATCTCACTTTAAAAACCTCCAGGGATGGGGAATCCACCCCCTCTCTGGGCAGCCCATTCCAATGCCTGAGCACTCTCTCTGGAAGGAGAGACTTCCTGCTCTCCCAGTTCTGGGACAGTCACCCAGCAGTGTGGTTGGTGCTGTGTCAGCTGCTGTGCATGGACACTCATATGCCAGTGCAAGCTGGGACTCATGGCTTGTCCTCAGGGGTAGCTCCCTGGCATTTCTCCATAGGTGGTTGGAGGCTCCAACTTTAGCTCTGGGCTGTTCAGAACAAGGCCATGCTGGGCTGAAAATTAACCAGTTTCCTGTAACCGCTCTGATTGCCCTGCTGTGGGTTTGGTTGAAGATGAGATACGTTGACAGTGCTGCCTCAGGGCAGCATGGTGATGTCTCCTTAAAGCTTTGAAGTTCTTGATTTGGCCTGAGGGGCTGGAAAACAGGGATCATGATCTGAAACCTGTTTCCAAGGGCTGTTATATGTGTGTCTGCACTGTGACCTGGCATCCACCAGTTTTCTCCTGTCCTGTCTTGAGGTTCTTCATTCCCAAGTGCTTCTGTTAACAGCTTGTGCACAAAGTGCTGCATCCTCCACTTCTTCATGGCCAGAGAAATCTCTGAGGTAGTTCCCAGGTGAGCAGTTGTGCCAGAGGGATGAGCTAAATATGGGAGAGCAGCAAAGTACTCCCTTCATGCAAGTCCTGTGGGATTTCTGTGTGTGGGGTGTGCTTTTCTGGGTCCTGTGAGTCAGGGGGTTGACCACCGTGGTAGTCAGCCAGTTGACATGCATGAAGTTACTGAAAATTATTTTCCCATTCCAAGGGCTGACTGGGAAGCAGAACTTGACTCATCCCTGTCAGGTACACTTGCTGGTTTGCAGGGAGTTTCTGGGAAGGATGATTGGTTTGATGTTTTAGGGATCTCAAGCCCCTGTCCTGCCCTGCAGAGCCTTTTCCATCACAGGATGCAGGGCAGGAGCAGGGAGCTGGGATCCTGGCCTGGATCAAAACTAGCGTGGCCAGCAGGCCCAGGGCAGGGAGCCTTCCCCTGTGCTCTGCCTTGGGGAGGCCACACCTTGAGTGTTGTGTTGAGTTCTGGGCCCCTGAGTTGAGGCAAGAGATTGAGGGGCTGGAGCGGGGCCAGAGAAGAGCAACGAGGCTGGAGAAGGGAGTGGAGCACAAGTGCTGTGGGGAGAGGCTGAGGGAGCTGGGGGTGTTTGTGCTGGAGAAGAGGAGGCTCAGAGGTGACCTCAGCACTGTCTGGAACTGCCTGAAGGGAAGTTCTGGTCAGATGGGGGTTGGTCTCTTCTCCCAGGCACTCAGCAATAGGACAAGGGGGCACGGGCTCAAGCTCTGCCAGGAGAAATTGAAGTTGGAGATGAGAAAAAACTTCTTTGCAGAGAGAGTGCTCAGGCATTGGAATGGGCTGCCCAGAGAGGGGGTGGATTCCCCATCCTTGGAGGTTTTTAAAGCGAGCTTGGCCGTGGCACTGAGTGCCATGATGTGGTAAAGGGACTGGAGTTGGCCCAAGGGTTGGACTTGATGATCTCGGAGGTCTTTTCCAACCCAATCAATTCTATGATTCTAAGTTCTCCTGGCTTCATGCTGTTCTGCTCTGCAGGGCAGTGAAGGGAATGGACAGGTATGGAAGGTTGGTGACCACTTGGTTACACAGTGCCTGTGGTTTCCCATGGTTTTGCCCATTCAGAAGCACCCCTGGATTTGTGCCTTCATGGGAGTGTTCTGTGTTACTGAAGATTTTCTTTGGAAGTTGCTTTTACTGAGCTCAGATAGCCTGTAATCCTGCTCCTGTAGACAAAATGGGACTTTCCTCCTGTGTTAAGTCAAATCTGTTAAGAAAGAAGGCACTCAGGCAGCACTTGTGTGGTTGCTCCTGGCAGAGCAGTGAGGATAGGAGTTATTTAAGCCCTCCTGCTTGGGAGAGCAGCTCAGCTGCCTTGAATCAGGGGAGCAGCTTTCATTTGGGTTTTGTTGGGTCTATTTGTTCCCAGCCTTTTGCTCTGAAACCTTTGGTAGCTGCTCCTGGCAGGGATACTCTATCCATCTGTATAAATACAAGGGAATATCCAGGAAGTATTTGACTAGAAAAACAAGTGGGATGTCCCTGCGTGCCCGGGATTAGATGGCATGTGCCCCAGAGGAGGGCAGGAATTTGAATGTGGAATTGCAGAGCTCCTGGCCAGGGTATGCCGGTGGTGTTTGCAAAGGGCTGCTGTGCCAAGGGCTGGGCAGTTGCCAGTCCCTCTTTGCTCAGAGAGGGCAGTGAAGGGGGTCCTGGGAACCAGTGAGTCTGATTTGCATCCCTAGTGGAGCAGGTTCAGTGTGTGAATGGACTAGTGCAGGTTCTGGGAGAGGTTTGGAGCTGCTGGCAGTGCTGGAGCACGAGGTGGGCAGCACTGAGGACATGGATGTGGCTGTTTTCCTTCAGGGGGTGTCCCACAAGAGGCTGGTCAAGAAAGTAACTTAACTGTGAATGGAAGAATGGTGTTTTTATGGAGCTGGTTTAGCCTTGCCCTTTTCTTCCTCACTTTTAGTGGTCACTCTTCAGGACCAGCAGCAGGTCCCCCAAGGACAGTGTTGAAATGGATCTGCTGATGGTGGCCTGGCTGACATGCCCTCCATAAACAGGATCTCCTGCTGCTGGTCCTGGAGACAGAACACCAGATGCTGGTGCTGACCCAACATGGCATTTTGTTTTCATCTAAGAGGTGTAAATGACACATGTGGCAGCTTTTATGTTCTTATTTAGTACTTTTTCCTTGTGCTGCTCATTGCTCTGACACAGAGTCTGGCTCTGTTGATTCAGCACAAGGGATTTAAGAATTTTTCACAAATTTCTGCTTCCACCCGTATCCAAAATTCTTGGTTTATACCCTGTCCAAAGCTGCCTTTCTGCACAGCTCTGGGTGTGTGGTTGCACAGTAATTACCTGAGCTGTGTAAGCACAGACAATGGCACCTGGATTTTCTCATGTCTGTGAAACTTTTATCTTGTTATGCTGGCAGGTATTACAGACAACTTGATATGGTTTAAGAATCCTTGATTACTGTAGGGAGGGGCACCACTGTTGTGCAATGATGGCATATTGCAAATGTTGGCACTAGAGTTGAAACTTGGGATGGATTAATGGAGTTCATGGACAGAGAGGATGGTGAACTCTTGTACAGATTCAGGACATGGAAGATCAGAGCCTTCAATTTGTTCATTGGGCTAGAAAACCTGATTATTTTAGCTGTGTGAATGGCTTGTGTGTTCTTCCCTGACACCCTGGTGTGAATGGAGCCAGTGGACAAGGGCTCAGGCTCTGTAGGGGATTAATTGATCAGGCTTTGCCAAAAGAGGTGTGAGTGGTTGTTCCCAGTGGGACATTTTCCCTGTGGGCAATTGCACTGGCAGTGCCTGGTGGGCCCTCTGTGCTGTTGGGCTGTAGTAGGGATTGCCAGTGGCTTCTGAAGACCTCTCGCCTCCCCCCAGGGCAGAGAGCTTGGGCCTTTTGGAGCAGAGTTTCAGTTCTCTGCATTTCTGCACATCACTTGTTGTGTCGAAATGTGGTGTGATGGGAAATCGTGAGCCTTGGCACTTTTCCATGAATTCAAAGCTCATCATTTTCTAAGATGTCACTTCCCTTAGGGGAATCCCTGAAGGAAAATGAAGGCCTTCCTGGTTGCTTTTTCACACCCATCTACCTGATGGTGCCCAGAGAAGCTGTGGCTGCCCCATCCCTGGAAGTGTCCAAGGCCAGGTTGGACAGAGCTTGGAGCAACCTGGGCTGGTGGGAGGTGTCCCTGCCCATGGAACCAGATGGTCTTTAAGACCTCTTCCAACCCAGACCATTCATTTTGTGATAGTGAAGCATATTTTCCATTCCTATTGCCACTGCCCACCCTCTAAGAGATGTTCCTGAGATGACAGTCCAGCAGGTGACATGTGGTAGAGGGGACATCTGGTGATCTCACCTGTAGAAGTTTATGAGGCATGAAGTTGGAATGCCCACCAAAAAATCTGATCAAAAGTTTAATTTCCTGTCATGGGCTTGATGGATATTGTTTGAGCTTCCTTTGAAATTCCTGGCTTCCCATGTTTCTAGAAGGTCTTCAAAATTTGGCAGGATGCTCCATCCAGAGATGCAGTTATTTCCCAAAATGGGGTGTTTCCCAGCTGCAGGCGACTTGTTGATTATTTTACTTGCAGAAGCTTCATCCAGGATCTGTTCCATGGCCCAACTGTAAATTGTTTAAACAAGGAATCAGCTGTGTCATGCTGGAAATGAGCTCTCCTCCCGTTGGAATGGTAAAAACAGTCCATGCTCCTCTGAAAAACTTACTGATGGTAAACATCTAAAATGTTTCCTCTCATGTCAAACTCTCACATTCTTTTTCAGCATTCCATGGGTTTTGCTCACAGGGTTCCAAGTGCTGGCTGAGGGCAGCCCAGCTCAGTGATGCACTACATGGGTTTTGCACATGACCTCTGTTGCAACACTGTGTAATCATTCTGTTTTAAAAAAAAGTAATTAAATTGCTTAAAAAAAATTCCACTAAATAAAATAGGCAAAAAGCTGACGTTTTATTGACAAGTTATTGGGGGCTGGAGTGGGGCCAGAGAAGAGCAGCGAGGCTGGAGAAGGGAGTGGAGCACAAGTGCTGTGGGGAGAGACTGAGGGAGCTGGGGGTGTTTGTGCTGGAGAAGAGGAGGCTGAGAGGTGACCTCAGCACTGTCTGGAACTGCCTGAAGGGAAGTTCTGGCCAGGTGGGGGTTGGTCTCTTCTCCCAGGCACTCAGCAATAGGACAAGGGGGCACGGGCACAGGGGAAATTGAAGTTTGAGATCAGAAAAAAATTCTTTCCAGAGCTCAGGCATTGGAATGGGCTGCCCAGAGAGGGGGTGTATTCCCCATCCCTGGAGGTTTTTCAGCTGAGCTTGGCCGTGGCACTGAGTGCCATGATCTGGTAAAGGGACTGGAGTTGGACCAAGGGTTGGACTTGATGATCTTGGAGGTCTTTTCCAGCCCAATCCATTCTATGATTCTATGATTTTTCTTCATTGGCCGTTCTCTTGTGTTGTAAAATACATCAGAAAGTAAGAACATGATTAGAGTTAATGCATAGCCTCTCAACTGGCTGGTTACTCAAGGGAAGATGTGAAGGCACAGAGGAGCAGAATTCCCCTTGCTGAGCCTGTCAGCGCAGATTGGCTGCTGACACCATCACCAGGACATTTACATGTGGTCTGTATTGCTTGCACACTGCCTTATTTTGTCAAAGTGATGGTAGATTTCCCTTGAAAAGGGACTTGCTGACTGCTGCCAGTCCTGTATTCCCTAGAACTGTTACCCTGGAGTCTTCAGGCACTCAGGTGTGAGCACAGACTGTGCAAACTTTGTCACACTGACTTGACTTGCCCATGTTGGCTGATGAACCAGCACCAGCGTGAGGTGGGAGGTGTTGGAATCATAGAATCGATTGGGTTGGAAAAGACCTCCAAGATCATCAAGTCCAACCCTTGGGCCAACTCCACTCCCTTTACCAGATCATGGCACTCAGTGCCACGGCCAAGCTCAGCTGAAAAACCTCCAGGGATGGGGAATCCACCCCCTCTCTGGGCAGCCCATTCCAATGCCTCAGCACTCTCTCTGCAAAGAAGTTTTTTCTGCTCTCCAACTTCAATTTCCCCTGGCAGAGCTTGAGCCCCCCGTGCCCCCTTGTCCTATTGCTGAGTGCCTGGGAGAAGAGACCAACCCCCACCTGGCCAGAACTTCCCTTCAGGTCCTGTGGTTTTAATGCACTTCTCAGACTTAACTGTGTGGTTTTAGGAGGTGATGCAGTTAAATTGGCAAGATTTTTCATTTCCCTGGGATTTCTATTCCCAGGTTTGCTCAACAATGTTCTCTCAGTGCTGCCAAATATTTCTGAACACACTGGGAAAACCAGCCCCTCCCAGGCTGTGCTCCATCCTTATGCAACTTCTTTTTTTGTCATCCTTGTCATGATGCAACCGGATTCCAGCATGGCTGTGGGAATGGTAGAGGCCCAGCTTTCTGGTAAACCTGCTGCTCAAAAAGCCTCTTAGCATTCCCAGAACTCCTTTGGAAATTTGCTGCCATGCAAATTGTCTGCCCAGAGAGGGGGTGGATTCCCCATCCCTGGAGGTTTTTAAGGTGAGCTTGGCCATGGCACTGAGTGCCATGATCTGGTAAAGGGACTGGAGTTGGACCAAGGGTTGGACTTGATGATCTTGGAGATTTTTTCCAACCCAATTGATTCTGTGATTCTGTGATTACCGTGATGGGAGACAGGTGAGGTTAAGCTTGGCCTGGGCTGGGCTCTCTGCCCCCTTACTATGAAATGTTCTCATGAAGGTTTTCTGCAAACCTGTTTCAGCCCCCCCAGTTCCCTCCTGGAGTCAGGGGTGCAGACCTGCTGCAGACCCATCTGCTTGGGCAGTCTGTTTAGGAGCATTTCCACACTGAACAGTCCATGCATATACTGGCATTTTTCTCTCATTAAATGGTGTCTTTTTTGGATTGTCTTGCACAACTGGTCTCCCCAAGCTCCACATTTCAATGTAATCTGTTTTCTCAAGGACAGATTTTAAAGGTGTGCCGTTCCTGTGTCAGATGGGCATAAGCAAGGCTGGAGTGGAGGGAGAAATCCTATTTTTATCGGGTTTGGCTGCTGTTGTTGCCCAATAACCAAGCTGTGTCCAGGCAGACCCTTTCCAGGCCGCAGGTGTGGGGGTGCCCTGGCACAGGCAGGGCCAGGCAGTGGCAGGAGGTGTGTGAGCAGCTGGCAGGGCGGGCGCTGAGCATGCAGCCTGCACTGAGCAGGCTTTGGGAGGGCCTGGGGCTGCCCACGCGGCATACATGTGAGCCCATTCCACACATGGCAGGAGTTGGCTCAGCCCAGCTCTGCCTGGCATTTTGGCTGCTCTAATTCTGGACATGGAATGGATCATGGAGCTGTGAGCCTGTCTGGCTGCCTGCAGTGACCTTGCACGTGAGGAGCTGTCGCTGTAGCAAGAAAATTCTTTCCTTGTACTCTGCTCTGGGGACAGGCTGCTGCTGGAGCAGGAGCTGGAGGTTTTCCTGCCTCCATCGTGTGCCTCTCATGCAGCTCTTAGTCCCATGCTTAGGAGGGATTTTGGCCTCTGAGCATATGTGCTGGTTTAAAGGTAAACCAGCAGGAGAAATGAACCCAACACAAAAGAGATTATAAGGCAGAGTTACAATTTAATAACAATATTACAATAAATGCAATGACACAAAGAGAAATTGGGTTTAACCCCCAAACGCAGCAGTGTAACCCAGCCCCCTGGGGCACAAACACAGTGGGGTTTGGTGGCCCCTGTGCTGAGCCCCACGTGGTTTCCCTGAGTCCAAAGGAAAAGGAAGTGGAAAACCTGTTGGTGCAGCTGATGGTCACAGTCTGGTGGAAAGTGGTGGTCTGCTCTTGTCAAGGTTCTGCTCCTCCTCTGGATCCAATGAGTAGGTCCCAGAAGTCCCTAAACCCCAAGATTCTCTCCCCTGAGGTGCAGGTGGGAGCCCCCAGTCCCTCCCTCAGGGCAGGGAGTTCCAGACTGGGGGATCTGACTGTGGGAGTCAGGGGGGATTTTGGAATGGTTGCTGGCCCCTGAGCAGAGCTGAGCCCTCAGGTGGGGGTGGCGGGGCGAAGGAGTCCCTGGAGGGGAGTTCTCCCAGCTCCTCTGCCAGGCTTCTTTCCCAGCCAGCTCCCAGGGTGAGGGCTCAGCTGTGCCCTGGGCAGCTGCTGCCAATGGGCCATTGGGAAGAGTTGCTGGGCAATGGCATAGAGGGTTTAGAATGCCCAGCTTTGGTCACACCCACACAGTGATAAACTGGTCCCACCTGCTGAACTAGGACAGCATGTTTTAATTAGAGATGTTCTAGGGCTGGCATTCTCACTGTCCCCATCTTTGCTCTACTGGAGCCTTCCTGTGGTTCCCCACTGTGCAAATTCTTCCAGTGATGTTGCATCATCTTGTCAAGGCTTCTTTCCCTTTTCCAATACCTTTTTCAAACTTGGAATTCATGTTTTCTTAAGGGTGCTTTCCAGTAGGTAAAATGTGGAGCCTTCTTCCTGCATTAAGCAAAATTTCTCTATAGGTACCATTGCCCCACTGCCCACTGGGGAGTGAAACCTGGTGGCTTTGAGGTGATTTGCTGTTCTTTGTCACCTTCCAGGTGCCCCACACCCCAGCTGTGCTTGGTCACCTTGGGTTAATGCTTTTATTTAATTGTAGAATCATGGAATGGTTTGGTTTGGTGGGACCTGAATGACCATTTTGTTTCACTCCCTGCCGTGGACAAGAACATTTTTCACTAGACCAAGTTGCTCAAAGTCTTACCCAACCTGGCCTTGAACACTTGCAGGAAGTGCCAACCTGTGCCAGAGCCTGCCCACCCTCACAGGGAAGAATTTCTTCCTAATATCTAATCTAAACCTACTCTCTTTCAAACTGAAGCCATTCCTGCTTGGCCTGTCACTACATGCTCTTGTAAAAAGAGAATGATGTGCTCACAGGAGTTCAGAGGAGAAGCCTGAATGATCTGCAGCCCCTTTGGTCCTCAGTGGGAGCATTTCCAGGGGTCAGAAAGGCCTTGGCTTTGTCACTAGTTTGCTTGGGTCTGTCATTCTTTAGTTTCTGACTGTGTGGATCTGCAGGTGGTCTGGCAGATCTTGAAAACTTCTAACACTTCACTTGCTTTCCTTCATTTCACCCCTTTCTGCTGTACACCAGCCTCTCTTAGTGGTGGTAAAACCCTTGTAAACCACAATTATCATCAGGAATTACCTTGAAAACCGTAATTCCCACTGTTGCAACCTGTGCTTCCTGCTGCTCCATGCAAATGCATCATGGCACAGGGAAGCTGTAGTCATCTGTTACTCAAACAGGTTATGGAACTAATTTTTCTTTAGAAATCTGGTGAAAGAGGAAGTCCAAGCAGCATTGTTGATTCATTTCAGGCCAGGTCTGCTTGGTCCATTTGGATGCTCTGGGAAGTTGTTGTCCTCTTGGCCCCTGAGCTGGAGCTGGTCAGGAAGTTCCTGCCCCTCAGTACTGTTTGTCACCCTACAGCTGAGATGGGCTCAGCTTGCTTGGTGATGTGATCACAGAATCACAGACTATTCTGAGTTGGAGGGGACCCACAAGGATCATCAAGTCCAACTCTTGAGTCAATGACCCACATAGGGGATTGACCCCATGACCTTGGCATTATTACAACCAAGTTTTAACCATGAGTGGCTGAAGCAGAGCAGTGCTTGGGAAAGTCTTGCAGTCAGCCCTGATGCTTGGCAGAGCCTGGTGAGTCCATAACCTGCTTTGGTGTCCAGGAGGACACCTGGGCACATCTTCCCTCTCCCACACTGCTGCTCCTCACCCCTGAGTGCTCCATGGGGTCAGTGCTGGAGCTAATGGAGCTCTGAGGAAATGCCTGCCTGCTCCTACAGGCCATTTTCCATAGGTACAGCACTAAATCATTTGCTGTCCTGTGTGGTCACTCTCACAGGGAAGGTTTNTTGGAGATGAGAAAAAACTTCTTTGCAGAGAGAGTGCTGAGGGATTGGAATGGGCTGCCCAGAGAGGGGGTGGATTCCCCATCCCTGGAGGTTTTTAAAGTGAGCTTGGCCGTGGCACTGAGTGCCATGATCTGGTAAAGGGACTGGAGTTGGAGCAAGGGTTGGACTTGATGATCTCGGAGGTCTTTTTCAACCCAATCGATTCTGTGATTCTTTGATTTACTACCTGAGCACCAGATGTGACAGCTCTGGGGCTCTGTGTCTCCAAGGTCCAACTCCCAGCTGAGCAGGCAGTCTTGAGCCCCCTGTGGGGAGAGTTGTGCCATGGAGGTGACAAGTGTTCAGGTTTGTCACTTGATGTTCTCCTCCTGCCCTGCACAAGATGATTTCTCTCTGTGGGGTCAGTGTTTGCTCAGATGCTCTCAGGGCCACTGGAGGGGTTTGTCTGCATCACAGGGCCTGTTCTGAAGTGAGAGTCCCTTATTTTACCTGCTGGCAGAAAGGAGTGGTATGATAAGAGCTCTGCAGAGCCTGTGCTGCCTTTCCTGTGTTGGCAGGGATGTGTTTTGTGCAGAACTGGGCCCTGCTCCCTGCACACTGCAGTGCTGGTGGTCCCTCATGCCCTGGGGCTATCTGGCTCTGGCAGTGAGTAGCTGCAAGCAGCCAGAAAACCATCCTCTTGGCATGAGACCTGACTTATTCAACAAATCAGGATTTCTAGGAGAAGGCCTGATGGGAAGGTCGCCAGTTGTGCACTGTGTGTTTGGTTTGAAGGACTTGCATTTAATTAGTTGGTGGGTGGTTGAGATCATGGAATCATAGTATGGTTTGGATAGGAAGGGATCTTGGAGATCATCCAGTTCCAATGCCCTGCCATGGGCAGGGACACC
The DNA here is from genome assembly GCA_013396695.1 of Sakesphorus luctuosus. Taxonomy (NCBI): domain Eukaryota; kingdom Metazoa; phylum Chordata; class Aves; order Passeriformes; family Thamnophilidae; genus Sakesphorus; species Sakesphorus luctuosus. The sequence continues at coordinate 879,844 of VWZD01011347.1, forward strand.
TTCCACTACACCAGGTTGCTCCAAGTCCTCTCCAACCTGGCCTTGGACACTTCCAGGGATGGGGCAGCCACAGCTTCTCTGGGCACCCTTTGCCAGGGCCTGCCCACCCTCAGAGGGAAGAATTTCTTCCATATATATTCCATATGGCCGAAAATTGCCTTTCTCTGGCTGAGCATGCACAAAACATGCAATATGTAAAACACAGGCTTCTCAAGTGCTAAAAAACTCAGATGCATTTCTGCTGTGACCCAGATGATGCTGTAAAATTTTGAATTACAGCTTCTAAATGTAGGACTCAGTTGGAGGAAGATGAGAAAAACATCAAACTCAAACACTGTGAATTTCATCTACTGATGTATCTGGGAAGTTTGGGGAGCTGAGAATTGGTTTTGCCTTTCAGAAGAAGCCTTGCTGTTAGAGCAGAGATCTCTCATGAGCAATCACAGCAGTGCTGCTGCCAACCATTGCCACCACCAGTTCTTCAGGAAAGGATCCATTTGGAGCCTGTTGGATTCTGTGGGGTTAGAACTGCACGCTGTAGGTGCAGAGATGAGCTCTGCAGTAATGTTATCAAAAGAGAGAGGGGCTTTTATTACATTTTTATTTCTTTTTCAAAAATTTCATTTGGAAGAGTGAATCCTTTTGAGAAACTCAGGACTGGCTGCTCTTGCCAGTGTCCAGGCGTGCTCTAGGGAAGATGCTGCTGGCAGGACGTTGATGCCAGGACTTCACAGGCTCGCTTTTGATGCAGGGAGTACTTGGTAGCGTGCGAGTGGGCATTGCTTTAAATGCCCTGTCTAAAATACATCTTTCTCTGGGCTTTTAAGCCAGAGCAGAGGACAGCACAGTCTGAGTGCCCAGTAAGTGTAGCTGTGGGCACTGCAAATTGTTTTCAGACATGGGGAGACTTAAAGCAATTGCCTGCTCTTGAGAGACTGCTCGAGGCCTTGACTGTGGATGCAGTGAAAGGAGGTGTTTTGTCCTATGGAAACAAGGACATGACTTGTTTCACATTAAGCACAAGATCATCTTAAAATCTAAAGCCTGAGGTTCTCCCTGCTGGTGGTAGCGGAGCCACTTTGCAGTCACGCAATGAATGGAGAGGACTTTGAAAGCCCCTTGAAAGTCCTTGCAGAAGTTTTGATGTTTCTCTGACTTTGCTCTGCACTTCTCCTGCAGTGCCCTGTGTGTGGTGGCTTTGAGGATGAACCTGGGTTCGTTCCCTGGGCTGAATTTCCCTCCCAAAGCCTGATGAAGAAGGACTTGATGTATTTGAGACATGCTTCTCACGTGCCAGTGTGAGCAGTGCCTCGGGGGGGGACAATTCCCTTGTGGAAACCCTGTGTGAGAGACAGCACAGCTCTGCCCAGAGGGGTCTGCAGGGCTGCTCACCTGAGAACCCACCGTCTGGGTGACCTGGCTGCTGTCCCCCCTCAGCTGCTCAGCCCCCAAACAGCACACAGGGCCATAGGCTGCCTACCTGCCTTACATGGGAAGCCTTCCAGATGGGACAGTGTGCTGGTTTAAAGGTAAACTGGCAGGAAAAAATGAACCCAAAACAAAAGAGATTATAAATCAGAGTTACAATTTAATAACAATATTACAATAAATGCAATGACACAAAGATAAGTTGTTTCTAACCTACAAACCCCAGCAGTGTAACCCAGCCGCCTGAGGCACAAACACAGTGGGGTTTGGTGGCCCCTGTGCTGAGCCCCACGTGGTTCCCCCCAGTCCAAAGTAAAAGGAGGTGAAAAACATGTTGGTGCAGCCGATGGTCACAGTCTGGTGGAAAGTGGTGGTCTGCTCTTGTCAAGGTTCTGCTCCTCCTCTGGATCCAATGAGTAGGTCCCAGAAGTCCCTAAACCCCAAGATTCTCTCCCCTGAGGTGCAGGTGGGAGCCCCCAGTCCCTCCCTCAGGGCAGGGAGTTCCAGACTGGGGGATCTGACTGTGGGAGTCAGGGGGGATTTTGGAATGGTTGCTGGCCCCTGAGCAGAGCTGAGCCCTCAGGTGGGTGTGGAGGTGCCAAGGAGTCCCTGGAGGGGAGTTCTCCTGGCTCCTCTGCCAGGCTTCTTTCCCAGCCAGCTGCCAGGCTGAGGGCTCAGCTGTGCCCTGGGCAGCTGCTGCCAACAGGCCATTGGGAACAGTTCCTGGGAAATGAATAGAGGGTGTGGAATCCACAGCTTTGGTCACACCCATGCAGTGATAAACTGGTCCCACCTACTGACCTAGGACAGACAGTCTGTGCTGGTCGTTCCTGCTAATGTCTTTGTCTCTTAGTAGAGGCTGGGATTAGATCCTTTGCTGCAGCTGAGCACAGGCAAAAGGACCTCCCTTCTCCCTGCCCTGTTCTGTTGGGCTGGGGGCTGTGTTGCAAGGGCCTGCCCACAGTACCCAGTGCAGAGATCTTCAGGTCAGGGATTAGTGGACTGGGACACTCCAGCTTGTATTTGTAAGCATTATATTAAGAGCCATTCCAGAGCAAGGCTCACGGCTGAGGGCAGAGCTGCACACACAGTGACACTGCACACCTGGATCCAGGCAGGTTTGCACAGCACCAGCCTTGATGTTGCTGGACCTGCTGTGTAGCTGCATGAAGGAGAACCTGGATGGTGAGGGAAGGCACTCAGCATGCAGCCAGACACAGCAGAAGCAGATGCTCTTCCTCTGAGCCAGATCAGTTAGAGCTGCTCAGCCCGGCACTGAAATCAGCTCTTGGATCTTTGACTTCAAGTAATAAAATCAAAAGGGAAACTCTCCAGTTTCCTGATTTCTCTTTCCTAGCTGAGAATCCTGCTGTAAGGGACCTCATCTGATGGTTTCACATCTCATTTAGCTCAAAGTATTGCTCATGGCTGTGATGTGGAAAGAAGAGAGAACTGCTGGATGCCGGGGCTGAGCTACCTGCCTTGGGCACTGGTTTGCATTACCACACTTTGCTTTTTCTTTGTGCTCTTGTATCTCTCCTCTTTGCACTTAGAAGGGGTCAGACTTGCATAAAGGATCAAGCAGGGAATTGCCCTTCCAGGAGCCAGGGATGGGGAGATTTTCTGTCTGGTGTCCATGCAGGTATCCTTGGACCCAATTTCTGCAGAGAGCTGTGGAAGGCAGGAGGGTAACTGGGTATCCGGAGGGATAAGGGTGTAAGCATCACATCCATGAGTAGCTTTTGAATGGGATGATCCAAGTGTAACAACCAGTTCTGAAGCCCCTGTTCTACCTGGGGCAGGAGGAGCAGGGCTTGTGTCAGTGGGGCTCTCCCAACTCTTCTGTTGTTTCCACCAGAACCATGTGTGCCATTGGAGTACTTGGTCACTATTGTGCTGGCACAGAATTACATGAGAAACAAGAGTGTTAATTTATGCATTTCTGTGTCCCAGAAACCTTCCTGCTCTTTGTGTTGCTGGGGGAAGTGGTTAGTTTTCACTAGAATTCGGTATGTATTTTTGTGTGCTCTGACATGTTGGAGTGGTGAGGTTTCTGATTCAGAGTTGGATGGAGCCTGGCTCCAGTCCTGAGGGGAACACACAGCACGGAGGTGCTTCCTGGCTGCTCCCCAGCACCAGTGGTGCTTTGCATTTGGCTGCACACATTCAAGGGGACACTTTCCAGGGAGACTGTCAGCTGAGAGTGGTGTGACACCCTTGTTCTTCCATTAGGTCTTTAGTGGTCATTGGTGTTTCTGTTCTGGCTGCCTTGGGAAGAGCTGTGGAAGTGTCTGACTCCTTCCTGGCTGTAGGAGACCACTGCTTCTCCCAGTGTGAAGTCATAGCACATTCTTTATTCATCTTCTGATCCACTGGGAGTGCCACCTCATTTTCATGTCACATTAAAATTAGCTGGTTTTCATTTTAGTACCAAACCAGTTCCCTGGAGATATGACATTCCAGTCCCATCTCCAGGTGCAGCCCTTGGCTCTTGTTTCTAATGGACGTGTCCCACTGAACCATCACCTGGACTGCAGGACTACAGAGCTGGTTCATGGAAAACCTCAGGGAAAATAAGGCAGAGCAGGCACTGAACAAACATACATGAGTGTATTTATGTATGACCTTGGAAAATACGACAGCCCTTGGCATCCCATCCCAGTCCATCAGATGCCAGGTATTTGGGGGCTGGGAGTTGTTGCTGAAACATTGGCCCGTGTTTCATGCAGACATAAGCACAGAGGAGCAAGGGAGCCATGCCTTAAATCCCAGAATGCTCTTGAGTTCTTAGCTGTGGTTCTGTTGGCCTCTCTGAAAGTGCCCTGCATTTCCACCTCACACATTCCCTTGCTTTCATTAGTGATACACACAGGGATGGGACCTTTAGTCCAGAATTGGATTTCTGGGGTTTGGTTACTCTGTGCTCGGAAGGGCAGGTGAGGACATGCATGTTCTCCAAAGCAGTTTTCAGTGTCACTCTTACCTTGTAATGCTTGTACAATAACAAATATTGTCTTGTTTTTCCAGGGAAGGGAATGAACCTGGGGATTCTACGAAAATCACCTACCGTGAGCTGCTGCACAGAGTCTGTCAGTTCGCCAACGTCCTCCTCAGCCAAGGTACACGGCTGAAGCAAGAGCACACTGGGCAGGCATTGGAGCAGGGCTTTGGAGGTTGGGTGCACTGTTTGTGTGGTTGCCAATCTGTTGAGTAATTCTCATCAATTTGCTCTGCAATGCATACATTCCTCTCTGGCTTTTGGTGAAAACGTATCAGTGCTGGTCATGTCAGCTGTACAAGGAAGAAATCTGTGCTCAAAACTTCCTGCTCTTGGGTTTTCCACCAAGCAATGGGCACTGGTTACTTTCCTGCTTCCTTCAAGGAGGCAGATAAGAAACATGGAGTGTTCATTGCCATCATCTCTCAAGAGCCACAGGGTTTGAAAGGCAAAACCTGGGGCTGTTCAGCTCTAATTCCACCCAAAGCTCTATTGTGTGCATATAAATGTGGAATTAAAATTATTTTTTTTCTATATCCTGTTCTTCTGACATGTGACATGCTCATTTTAACAAACACCATGTTCATTTTCCCTCGGTAGGCGTGAAAAAAGGAGATCGGATTTCCATCTACTTGCCCATGATCCTGGAGCTGGTCATAGCCATGCTTGCCTGTGCCAGGATTGGAGCTCTGCACACTGTTGTGGTAGGAACAAGCTCCTTGTGCTGCTCTTGGTGCTGAGCTCTGGGGGGAGCAGCTCTTCTTTCTGGCATACAAGCTGGAAAGATGAGTGCTGACCATGAGATGGACAGAAACTGCATTAAGGTGGTGCTGTTTCCTTGCATTAATGAGCTCCTTTAGCTTTCTCCATCAGTGCCTGGTGGTATTAGAATCATAGAATGGATTGGGTTGGAAAAGACCTCCGAGATCATCAAGTCCAACCCTTGCTCCAACTCCAGTCCCTTTACCAGATCATGGCACTCAGTGCCACGGCCAAGCTCAGTTGAAAAACCTCCAGGGATGGGGAATCCACCCCCTCTCTGGGCAGGCCATTATTGTTTGCCTTGGGTGAGCTGCACAGCAGCTGCTGGGGTTTTGGGCTGGGTTTTTTGTGTGTCCTTGCTGACTTTGTTGTGTGATCTCTGTCAGTTTGCAGGTTTCTCTGCAGACTCTCTCTGTGAGCGGATCCTTGACTGTGGTTGTTCTCTCCTCATCACAGCAGGTAAAACAGCCATCTGTGCAATTCCATTCCTGTTTCCTGTCTGAAGGGTCTTTATTTAAAATGGAAGAGGCAGAGGCAGAGCCCCAGCTGAGCCTCCCAGGGTGGATGCACTGCTGTGGCTGTGCTCAGACACTGCTTACCACTCTGAACACACAGTCAAACCTAAACAGCCCTCCCAGTTTGTCCTGTAAAGCTTGATGTCACCAGCTGCTAATAACTTGTTTCCAAACACTTCTCATCCATGTTCCTGCTCAAAATCAGCCAGATGTTTGCAAGATGTATCATGAGGCAGTCCCAATATAAAAACTCCCACCCTTCCCAATTTTAAGGACACTTCTGCTGCAACTCCCAGCCTTTTAAAGCAAGAGAACAGGAATGTGGCAGTGCTTGCAAGTAAGGCCATTGCATTTCCCCAGCTGTTTTTTACAACAGTGCAAAAAAATAGTGTCTTCAATCATTTCCATGGCATGGAAAGGACACACTAAACTGTAATCCGTGTTCTGGCTGTGTTGGATTATTTCCCACAGAATATTCCCAAGACATTTGTTGGGTCAAACTGGGACCTCTCTCAGGGAAGGAATTCACCATTTCTTTTGGCATCTGTTCTCTTGGCTAAAAGGGTGCATTAGGAAAGCTCTCCCAGCAGCTGCCTGTCAGCTTTCCCTCACTCCAGTGTAGGAGCTCTGCTCTGCCCTCCTAGAACTGCTTGTTGCTCCAGCTGTCCCAGACTGCCTTGGTTGGGAAGCCCCTCTGATGTTTTCCTCACCATTTTGCAGATGCCTTTTATCGAGGGGACAAACTGGTCACCTTGAAGCAAATTGCAGATGAAGCCGTCCGGAAATGTAAAGACAAGTAAGTTTGGATTCCCTGGTACCAAAAGCATTGCTGCTCCTGCACAAGTGGAAGTTTTCAGGTCAGACACAAACTGTCATCACATGTTACAGAAAGGGACATAATCGTGGTGAAATGACTTTGCCAAGCTCACAGACTCGGCATCTGCGTAGCTTGTATGGGACTGAATGTGGGTTTGTGTGTTAGATCAAACATGGAAATTCAGGGCAGTCTGCTTGTTAGAAATTCAAGCTCTTTAAAGGCCTTTAAAAGTCTAAAATTTGAAAACATAAGTTTATATGTCTGTGAAAGTAGGTTCCTAGAGGACAGAAGTGATACTGAAGTTGGGAATTAGCTGATGGAGGCAGTGTGTTGGTATCCTGACACAGCTGAAGGGAAATAAGATCATTTTTTTTAGTTTTTTATAGGCTGTATTGGCCCTCATGAGTGGAAAACACCCTCTGTTTTCCTTGATGTATAGTCAGGCTTTGGAAGCCTTTCCTCCCTCTGAATCAGACAGTTGGTCATGTCTAGATGGCAGCAGCCATATAATACCTGCTGAGTGCTGTGGAAAGTCTAGTTCATGGTCACAGGCAGGCAAATTTGGGATTTTGTAAGGAATTTCCCCAACAGTGGCCTGGGAGAAAGACTTGTGGGATGCCCCCTTTCTCCACAGGAGTCACCCTTGATAAATCCCCACTAAGCTGTGCACACTGTTCCTGTTCTCCGAGCTCTGTTCCTGTGGCTGGTGTCCTTGGAAGCTCATGGAGTTTGCATGGCAGCCAAAGCAGCTGCCTGTGAATCCCAGGAAGGGCTGGCTCAGCCCAATCTCACATCTCCTGCCTTTTACAGGGGATCCCCTTTGAAAAAGTGCATCGTGGTGAAGCACCTGGGGAGGGAAGAGGTGGCGGTGGATGGGGCCTGCAGCAAGTCTCCCCCTCTCAAAAGGCTGTGCCAGGATGTACAGGTACATTTCTGGGGGCATGAGAGGGGAGTTTCATTGCTCTGGGCCTGACCCAGCAAATCAGTGGGTGCAAAATCATTGCAGTGATTCCCTGACTGCTCCTGTTCTGACCCCTGTTCCTGTTTTCTCCCCTCCTTGCTGTCATTGCATTGTTAGTGGTCTGAAAAATGGTTCCTTTGCCTTACCACGATCCTCTCCCTGCTGCTTCCTTTAACACCATCACAAGCTGCCAGCCCACAGGACCCCTCAGCACAGGGGTGCATCTTTTAAAGCCACTAGGACAAGATGCCTATTTTCCTCTGCCCAGTAAAGGACTTTTCCTGCCTAACCCTGTATCTGTCTCCCCTTTTGTGCAAAGACCAAGTGCCACCCTGCACTTTTGCTGTGACAGTGGAAGCAGGAGAGGAAAACCAGGAGATCTGAGCTCGTGGTGTGGGTTCAGCACAGCTCCCTGACATGACAACAGTCCTTGAGAACAGTGCAGTGTGTGTGCAGCTGGCACAGTGACTGTGTCAGCTGTGGGGCAGGGGCTTTCCCTTGCAACTGAAAACAGAGGAAAGGACGTGGGCCAGAGGAATGTGGTGAGATGGGGGTGGAAGGAGGAGAAGGTGTTGTGGAGCTGTGTCTGGTTGCTGAGCTCCTGAGGCTGCTCTGCAGCCCTACTGTGCCCAGCACCCACTTGCTGCCTTCACCTGCTCCAAAGGCAGGTGGTTTCCAGCTGCCTCACAGTTCTGTGTCTTGCAGTGGTGCCTTCTACCCCGCTGTGTTTGATGGTTATTTGCACTGAGTTATCCCCAGGCTGCTGGCTCAGAAATCGTTGTGTTTGGGGGAGTATTTGAGCTTTGGGCTCTGCTTTCAGAAGGGAGGGTCTGTGCACATCCCTGGAGCAAGAAGTCCAGCAGATTCTTTATCTGTGAGTTAATTTTCCTTGTTCAGCTGTGTTAATTTTGTTGGAATGTTGCTTGGTGTTTGCCAGCCTGGCTGTGTTTCTTGGCCTCCTCTGCCCCTTCTCCTGTGAGGGCAGGGTAGGTGCAAAGGAATGGGAAAACTGGAACACATCAGGCTTCCTCTGGGAGGCTTCCCTGGTCAGGTGATTGCAGGGAAGCCTGTGCTGGTTCCTGTAGGTGAGTTGAGGTGCTTGTGCAGAACGTCCCTGGGAGAGACTGAAGGAGGTCTCTTACCCTTTGGCTCTTGCTGTTCAGACACTTCATTAAACATTAATTCCCTTTTGGATGGATCTTTACTGTGCCATTGGCTTGTGTAAGGCTGTTGGATGGTGTGTGGGCAGGATGTTGGCTCTGTGCCTCTGTTCCCAGCTGGCCTGTGCAGGGAGTGGCCTCCAGGACCTGCCGTGAAGGCAGCAGGTACCCAGGGAAAGTGATGGAAACAGGCAGGCTTTTGCTCCAGAGGGCATCTCCTGGTCTGGCCCTGGATCTGGGCGTTTTCCAGCCTGCCAGGATGGTTTCCCAGCACCCAGGCCTGTGGGCTTCCAGCTCCCTGCCTGCAAACCCAGTGTGGATCCTCCACTTCCCAACTTTCACTCCCTCTTTGTGGATTTTTAACAGGAAAAAAAGACTGAGAGTTCACAGAGACTCCATCCCAAGGTATTTACACACAGCACTGCCTTCCTTTTTTTGGCACCTCCCCTCTGCTTCCCCTCCACTCTCCACCTCTCTAACAGCTCCCACTGCACGGCCACACGAGCCTTCCTAACTGGGGACCAGCAGGTGCATGTTAGTGACAGATGCCACCCGCTGCTTGCTGGCACTGCCCACGGTGTGAGGGTGAATGCAGTGCCACCAGCTCTGCTGCCAGGAACAAATCCACAGCCATAACCCCCCGGTGCAGGGCAGGGTGCTGAGGGGGAATGCAGAGCCACTGGGATGCACTGGCAGTGTTTGGGTGAGGGTTCCTCTCTGTGCCTTTCAAAAGCAGCTCTCCTGACAGACCTTGGGGTGAGGCTGGTGGGGGATCACCTGCTGCTTCCTGGCCCCAGGCAGCAAACCTGGAGCTCCAGACCTGGCATGTGGACTCTGCCTGCCTCATCCAAGGAGCCGTGGCCTCAGGGCCCCCAGAGCAGGCAGGCAGAGGCAGGCCTGGCCTCAGGGGCTGTGCCATGGGTCTGACCTCCTCTGTGGGGCAGAGGAAGCTGAGTGCTAAATCAGAGGGATCCTTGAAGGAGAGATGGAAGAGGCAACTCTTGGATGGGCTGGTGTGAGCCAGCGTTGGGCTCATTTACCTGGTTCCTTGCTGGGAGCTTGCTGGTGGGACAGACTTGTGGAAGCTGCTTCCCCAGGTAAAGTCAGGAGCCCTGGGGATCCATGAAAGCTTTCCAAGTGGTCTCAGTTGTGCCAAGCTGTCAAGCAGGTGGTGTCCCCTGCACCACATGTGCTGGACTGTGAGGTTCCAGTGCCCAAATGGCACATGAATATCTTTAGGGCTGCTGAGAGACCCCGTGGCTGCTCTGTGTGCCTCTTGCACCCCTGCTGAGGGAGCTGTGGGAGTTCTGCCTCTGCAGGGAGGAGATGTGCAGGAGCCTGCCCTCGCAGAGATGTGGGAAGTGGAGGTCTGAGCTCAGGCTGGGGAGTGTTGCCTGCTCAGCTGCCCCCCAGGGTGCTCTGAGGAAGGGTGAGAAGGTCAGGGGGAGTTAAATCTTGCCCTGAACTGTGCCACCCTGGAGAGGTGGGCAGCCAGCACAGCCTTGGGGTGACCTCTGCCTGTCAACCACAAGCACTGGGGGCTCTGTCACAGCTCTGGCATCTTCAGGCAGCCAGTGCTGGGTGGCTCTGCATTGGAGCAGTCCCTTCTTAGCAGGATAATTACCTTAAAATCCAGAGAACGCTTTTATTTTTGGTTCTGCAGGGCCAAGGCAGTGTGAGCCCACTGTGTCCCTGTTTGTCTTGGCTGTTTTACCATAGGGGTCCCTGCAAGGTGTGAGGGACTGTGGCTGTGTGGCTGTGCTTGCTGCTTCGCTGTGGGGCTGCAGCTGAGGGCAGCCCCAAGGGCACGAGGAGCCTGACTGTGGGGAGGGCCCAGAGCAGCTGCTGCTGCAGGCCCTCTCCTGGCTGTTGACACTGCCCAGAGGGATCCATTGCTGTTACCTGGGGTTTGGACACTGTGCTTCAGGTCTTGCAGCCAGACTGTATTTAAAGGTTTTCTTGTGGCTGTGGGCTGAGAAAAGGAGCTTCTGGAGTGGGAGCTGTGGCCCTGGTGCATGGTTTGCATCAGGCTGTGCTGTGAACATCCCCCTCGACAGCCCCACGAGCGGGTCAAGGTTGGGGCTGCACTCCTTGTGCTCCCCTCTTACTTTTGGGCAAGCCTGTTCCTAATTTTCTGCTTTCCTCAGACGCCCTGGGACCCAGCCATGGACATGTGGTGGCACGAGCTGATGGGCAGTGCCAGCACAGAGTGTGAGCCAGAGTGGTGTGATGCCGAGGACGAGCTCTTCATCCTCTACACGAGCGGCTCAACTGGAAAGCCCAAGGTGTGCTCCCAGCTCCCTGCCACGGGACAGGCTGAACCACAGAAACACCTCAGCTGGGGAGATGGTGATGATGGGGGGTCCCAGTAGGAAGAGGAGGAAAGGGGCTGTGCTGGTCATTCCTGCTCAGCTACTCTTGGAGCTTGGTGATGCTCAGCTTGGCCTGGGAGGGTGAGGGCCTGGGTGGGAGCTCACCCTGACAGTTGTGTGCCTTCTCCTTGCAGGGTGTGCTGCATACTGTGGGTGGATACATGATTTTTGTTGCCACCTCATTTAAATACGTGTTTGATTACCACCCTGAGGATGTGTACTGGTGCACGGCCGACATCGGATGGATAACGGGCCACTCCTACCTCACCTATGGGCCCCTGGCAAACGGGGCAACCAGTGTGTTAGTAAGTGCTGGGTGCTTGCACTCCAGGAGATGGGAGTTGGTGGTGCTGAGCTGCATCTCTGCATTGTTCTGTGATGGTGGGCAGTGCCCTGGGCTCTGCCAGGAAGGGTGGTGGTCCCCAAGGAGGGCATGGTGACTGCTCAGGGGGTGAGTCTGTGTGTGGCTTTTGGGTAGTTAATTTTTCAAATGCTCCCCTGCTTCCTTCCCTTAAAAGCACAAGCCTTGGGTGCCAGTGGAGCCAGGGCTGCTGTGGGGCAATGCAAAAGCTGGATCAGGGAGTGATGTTTTCACCACTGATGCTGATTTGACAGCCTGTTGTTTAACCCCTGTGCCTGCTTCTCCCTTGATAGTGTAACTTGCCGATAGATCAGGGAGCCAGAGACCTTTGCCCAAGAATCCTCAGGGAAATGCAAGCAGCAAAATCACTGTTATGTTGGTGGAAAGCCTTTCTGGGATTCTTGATGTTTTGGGTTATGGTTCTGTCACTCCGTTTGGACCTCTCACTCTTTACCATGTGGGCATTTGTGCCAGTGGGACTGTGTCAGTGTGGTGGCAGCCAGGTGCCCATGCTGCAAGAGGGTGTCAGGGGACATCTGCTAGGACACCTGGGGTGGGGTGATGCCAGATCTATCCCAAGGAAGCAGTAAGGGGAGGTCCCCAACCTTGGCTGGTTTCTCTGCGTGGTACCCCTGACATTCCTGTGGGCATTCCTGCTGGGGTCCAGCTGCTGGTTGGCTTCTCCTGCTTGGGTAGGTGCTGCATGTGGGGAGCAGTGAGGAACAGCTGTGTCACTGCCCTGTCTCCTGCTCAGTTTGAAGGTGTCCCCACCTACCCGGATGTCGGGCGCATGTGGAGCATCGTTGACAAGTACAAGGTGACCAAGTTCTACACAGCGCCCACAGCCATCCGGCTGCTGATGAAGTACGGGGAGGAGCCAGTCAAAAAGTGAGTCTCAGTGGCACAGAGACCCCTGGCTCTGGCTGTGCCACAGCAGAGCTGGGTGGGAGATGCAAAGTGACCAAGGTCTCCTTTTGTCCCCCACATTAAAATGCTGAGAAGGCTCTGAATTGTGCCTGGAAGGCCCACGTATATTTTGGGTAGCCCTGGTGTTCCTGCAGGCTCTGCTGGCAGTGGGCTCACAGTGCTGCTCTCCATGGCCTGCCGAGCCCCTGCCAGCCCCCTACTCTCTGCAGGCACAGCAGGAAGTCCCTGAAGGTGCTGGGGACTGTGGGTGAGCCCATCAACCCCGAGGCCTGGCTGTGGTACTACCGCGTGGTGGGAGAGGAGAGGTGTCCCATCGTGGACACCTTCTGGCAGACAGAGACGGTGAGTCCTCACCCAGGGGTTTCTGGCACCTCTCCTCGTGCTCCCTACAGGGTCTCTGCAGGTTTGCCATAGTGGTTTTTGGGGTCTGAGGGGACTAGTTGTTTGGCCTGCCTGGGAGACTTTGGTATGACCTGAAAGTGTTGGCTCTGCTTCTCCTCTTCTTTTCCTGGACCTCAAACAGGCTCCAAGGGAAAACCCCCTCCAAAGGGTCTCTTCCAAGGTCTGCTCTGGACCCTGCTCTCTTCCCCCTCTTTCCCTCCCACAGCAGCTCCAAGCTTTGTGCCAAAAAAAAGACTCCCTGTCCCCTGCCATATCCTGCCAAGCAGCCTGTGTCTGACTGGGATGTGACCAGAGCTGCTGCAGACAGCTCTGGGATAGACTGGCAGCACCCAAACCCACTCTGTGCCTCTCTTTGCAGGGAGGCCACATGCTGACACCCCTTCCTGCTGCCACCCCCATGAAGCCAGGCTCTGCTGTGAGTACTTGTGTTCTCCTCCCCAGGGGCAGGGAGGGTTCCCTGGGAGCCTCAGCAAGGCCTTGTCTGTGCAATGGCTGGATGGCTACAGCGTGCCAGGGGCGGGGTGGCACAGTGGTACATGTGGGGAGGTGACCACCACCCAAAATCCCAGGCCTGGCCCCACGCAGCTGCACTCACAGGCTCCATGTACCACAGCCTCTCCAAAGCTGCCCCTGGCCTGCCTTCCACTCCCTCTGGTTCACCGGGGTTTAATGTGTGGCCTCAGCTCCATGTCTCCCTGTCTCTGGTCCCCATGGCAGACATTCCCCTTCTTTGGTGTGGTTCCTGCCATCTTAAGCGAGTCAGGGGAAGAGCTGGAAGGAGAAGCAGAAGGCTATCTGGTAAGGAAGAAGAGCTGATCTTCCCCACTCTCCCTTTGTCAATTCCCCATGAGCTCTGGGACATTCCTGGTAGCAGACACATGTTTTTGCCCAGGGAAGAGGTAGAGTCACCACCTCTTGAAGTGTTCAAAAAATGTGTGGATGTGGCACTTGAGGACATGGTTTAGTGGTGAACATGTTTAGTGATGGGTTGACAGTTGGACTTGATGATCTTAAAGGTCTTTTCCAATCTTAATGATTATCCACTAATTCTGTGTCCCACAAGGGACTCCCATGGGTGGTGGGAACTCCCTCCAATGCCATAACTTGCTGGGAATTTTTACAAACTGTTGCCTCATCACCAAATGCACACGTGGGCAGGGCAGGAGGACAGGAATGATTCAGCCAAGCTCCTTCTGCCTTGCTAGGCCTGCTGAGACTTTCCCAGTGGATCAGCATTGGGCAGCAGCTGTCTGAGTGCCACTCTCTGGCTCCTCTCATGCCGTGGTGCAAACCTGGGCTCTTGGTTTGGCTCTCAGTGAGCCAGATCTGTGTTTTGCCCACCCCCAGGTGTTTAAGCAGCCCTGGCCAGCGATGATGCGCACACTCTACGGGAAGCACCAGCAGTTTGAAACGGTCTACTTCAAGAAGTTTCCTGGGTACTACGTGACAGGCGATGGTAAGATGGTCCATATGTGTGGCCACAGGGGCAGCAACTGAACTCTTGCTGTGTCCTGCCCTCAGAGTCACTTATCAGTTGCTCCAAGGGCTGGCACTGCTGCCTCAATGCTGTCATTTCTGGCTATTTTTAGGTTGCAGGAGAGATGAAGATGGTTATTACTGGATCACAGGGCGAATTGATGACATGTTGAATGTTTCTGGTAAGCAGGAGTTTTGTCTTCAGTGGGGACCAATGTGCTTTGTGACACCTTGCTGTGTGTGGGATGCTTCTGCATCTGTTTCTGGTTACAAAAGCCACCTGGTACATGGGGGATGGTTCTGCATCCGTGGCTCTGCCCAGCAACCTGTCCTCAGAGTGGCTGGAATTGCTGGGTCAGGGTTATTGCAGGGACAGATGAGGCTGTGACTTGGTAAGTTTCTGCATCATTTCCCCAGGAGATAGTGCACTGGAGGCAAGGAACCTTCTGTGCCACACTGCCTCTGTGCTGAGGGATTTAGGGCCACAGGGAATCACAGGGGTTGGGCAGGATTATGTGGTCCCTAATCCAGCCTGCTGCTGCATGGAGGGCTAACCTCAAAGCTGGATCAGTCTGCTTAGAGCTTCTTAGATTCTTCTACCTTCCTTGACTGAGTCTTTGAGATTCAGCTGCTTCTCAGCCCATCATTTTCCAGACACTGTATTTAGTAAGTCCCTCCCTCCATTCCTGGATGCTGTAGCCTGCAGGTGCATCCTGCTGGCTCTGAGATACTGCTGTACTTGTGAAAGGATCTAATTTGATCCACGGACCTGACCAGCAGTGCTTGAATCTCCACCAGCTGATGGCTCTGGGAGTTGACCACCTTCCTGTGGCATTCTGTGACAGCAGTCCCAGGGTGGGATGTCAGAGCAGAGGTTCACAGGAGTGAGTTGTGCCTCTGTCCCAAAATCTGGCGCGCCATCCCACCTCCCCACAGCAATGAGCTGGAGCCTGGACTCAGCAGATCCAGCCTATTCCTCCTCTGCATGTCCCTGTTTACCATGTGGGCAGGTCTCTTGCCCAATCCAGCTCCTCCTCAGCCTGTGCTTTGTTTAATCCCATGGCTGTGAACTGTCCATGATCTGCTGAAGCCTAAAGGTCGGAGGGGGAGCAGCCAGGGGAAGTGGCCTTGCCCTGCAGGCGAGTGACACCTGTCAGCTTTCTGAGCACTGCTGAAACGAGTTTCTCTCTCCAACCCTTGTCTGTTCTCAAGCAAATCAAATTGCTGCTCTCAAACCTGTAGTTTAGGGCCTTTTACACCTGCAGACCTCTTCCTGCAGGTCAGTAAGTGCTGCCTCCCCTTGTTTCCAGGGCACTTGCTGAGCACGGCGGAGGTGGAGTCGGCGCTACAGGAGCACGCGGCAGTCGCGGAGGCCGCCGTGGTCAGTCACCCTCACCCCCTGAAAGGAGAGTGCCTCTACTGCTTCGTGACCCTGAGGGAGGGCCACGAGTTCACCCAGAGCCTGATGGAGGAGCTGAAAAAACAAGGTAGCAACAGCCAAATATTTGGGAGGCTGTGAAGGTGATGGAGGGGTTAAGGGCTTGTGGTCTGGGGAATGCAGCATGGACAACTGTGACAAGGTGCCCCCTTGATTAGAGAGCACGGCCGGCAAAGACTAAAATTAGTTCTTCTGGCCTTTGGCTGCTCATGTGATGCCATCTCTGCCTCATGGGAGCTGCCAGTCCTGTGAGGGGCCGGGGTGCTCAGCAGGCTTGTGTTTGCAGCAGGGCTCTCCCTGGCAGACTGGGACTTGCTGTGGGGATCGTTGGGTTGCTTTGGGGTAGTGCTCTGGCTGTTTGTTCTCTGGTCTCAAGGGAGCTCCTGCACTGCCACAACTAACTGGAGCATTTAACACACAGCATGGACCCAGGGCAGCTTCTGTAGGAACCCAGCAGCAGATCAGTCCTTGATCTGTCAAAAAATACTCATAATGATTGGTTGTAACCATTATAGAAGTCTCTGGAAGATGGAGGGAATGAAAAAAAATCAGTGTTCTTGCCATTGGGAAGATGTGTTTATGGCCCTGTTGGCATTGCAGGTCGTGCTGCTCCTCCCACAGTGCAGAGGCTCAGGGCAGCAGCCCTAAGCACTGCCCTGCCACGTGCCCCATGAGCTGGGCTCTGTGTGTCTTAACTTGGCCATCCTCACTGGAAAGGATGTCTGGCATCTCCTCATCCCTGCAATGAAAGTATCTCTTTTTTTGCAGTCAGAGAAAAAATCGGACCGATAGCGACACCTGATTACATCCAGTATGCCCCCAGCCTGCCCAAAACCCGCTCAGGTAAGGGGCAGTGATGGTGCTGGGGGAGACTGGGCAGTTCCTGCCAGTGGAAGATCAGCCCTACACTGCTTGTCCAGGGCTACTCAGATTAGGGAGGGAGCAACCTCAGGGCAAGCAGGGTGTGCAGGTTGGGTACTCCCCACTCCTGCTAAGGAGTGAAGAGATCCCGATTCCTTGAGAAAGGGACTTGTTATATGGGCAGACAGTGACAGGACAAGGGGTGATGGTTTTAAAATGATGGAAGACAGGTGTAGATTAATGAACTTTTTCCCTGTGAGGGTGGGCAGGCCCTCGCACAGGGTGCCCAGACAAGCTGTGGCTGCCCCATCCCTGGGAGTGTTCAAGGCCAGGTTGGACAGGGCTTGGAGCCACCTGGGCTGGTGGGAGGTGTCCCTGCCCATGGCAGGGGGTTGGAAAGAGATGGTTTTTAGGGTTCCTTCCAACCCTAACCATTCCATGATTCTGATTGCTTTTCCTCTCACTGCTGCCATTTACAGGAAAGATCACCAGACGGATATTAAAGAAGATTGCCAAAAATGACCAAGATCTGGGGGACATTTCCACCTTGGCAAACCCGGGCATCATCAAACACCTTTTCAACAGCAGATGTGACACAAAGCAGTAGCAGCAGGGCCTGTCCCTGCTGAGCAGAACTGTGGCAGCAGCAGCAGGGTCCTGATGAGCAGGTCCCTCAAACAACTGCTGCCTGCCTGGGAAGGAAACCTGCACCTGTTGAATTGAATGTACCAATGTAGGAATGGGGAGAGTCTGGCTCTGGACAGGCCGTGTCCGTGCCCTGGAGGAGGGTGTCTGTCATGTGGACATCAGACATCTGAGCTTCAGCACAGAGGGACTCATCCTCCTCCCTTTGCAGCACCTCATTCTTGATTTTAATTTAATTTTTTGGGGGTGATAGAGGGTGTTAATTAATTTTATGTAATTGAGGGGCCCTTGCACCTTGTGCATAGTGGGAAGGAACTTTGAGGGCTGCAGGGGAAGTTGTGCTGGAGTTACTCAATGCAGGCAGGCCAGGGAGGTGCATCCACCACTGCCCACACACCAGCTAAGCTTCCTGTTCTCCTGGGGGTGCTGCAATCTGCAGGAGCACTTCAGACACACATCATCACTGTACAGCTGAGCTTGACTTGCATCCACTGCCCAAGCCTGCTGCTGGCAGAGGTCCTGAGCCTGCCAGGGAGTGGGGCAAGGCTTGAGGGAGCTCTGGGCTTTAAACATTTTAGAGCAGTTTGACACCAGATCTGCTGCTTCCTTCCTGCATGGTGCCAGCTGGTGTGATTTCCCCATCCAGGGTCTTTCCCTGGCCATGGGCACTGTGGGGAGCTGTTTGTGCTTGGTGTGACAGGCTCCATGGAGCAGCTCACAGCTGAACCAGGGTGCTCCCTTTGCTTCCTGGGTGAGGACTGGGGGCTGTTACACCAAAGGATGGTGGGGGAAACAGCCAGACAGGGGCACCTCTGCCATGGCAGGTGACCCAGGCACTGGGCAGGCATGATGAGCACTGGTAACAGCAGAGAAACAAGGCAGGCAGGGCTATGTGAGTCCTAGATGTTTCCTCATCAGGAAAAGATGGTGGGAAATGTTTAGAGTTGGTGTTTGCCTAAATCTGACGTGGCTTTATGATGATGGGAGCTAAAGACCCCCCAAACCCTCTTGCCCAAGAGCCTGAACACCACCAGGGTACTGCCAAAGCCATCCTTCCTCCAGTGAAGGACCTTTAACTCCAGCCCAGGCTGAGCTGGGGCCAATACCTCCTTTGCAATGTCTGTATAAAAACTGCATGTGAACTATTTTATTTTGCACTTAAACCAAAGGAGAAAATGGGCTTTAAAACTTGCTGTTTTGGTGAGTGCCAGTGTCCAGGCTTCACCTGCAACCTGAGCTGACTTTGGGCTGGAAAGGAGGAAGCAGCTGCCTCTGGGGCAGGGGCCTCAGGGCAGATGCTGCTGCTGGGCTGTTGGCCAAGTCCCAAGTCTCACTTCCAACCTGCTGCTCTCACTGGCACAGCACCTGCATCATCTGTCCCCTCGGTGCCTGCCGGTGTCCCACGTGCCCCCACAGCTCTGTACCACTGGATTGTGCCACCTTGGTGACAAGGATTCCTACATCCTCGCTGCTTCTCTGTTACTCTCTTCAGTTATGTAATTTTGGCTGGAAACATCGAGGGTTTCATGCAAAATGAAGTAAAATTCAAGAAAACAAAATGGCAACAGGCTTAAAGTGTGTGTGTGGTTTGCAGGTGCTCATGCGCTGTTGGGTCTGGGTGAGATGGGAGTGCTCAGGGCTGTTGGAGTGCCTGTTTCACAACCAGGGGTGGCATTTGGGGGTGGGGACAGACAAGGTTCCTGCACCATGATGCTTTTCCATGGACTGGGATTTACAGGCTGTGAATGGCTGCTGGGCCAAGGGCAGAGGCTCTGGCTGCAGGGCTGGAGTCTGCCCGTTTCCCTGGGCTCTCCAATGTTGCTCCCAAGGCTCAAGGGAAGCAGAAGACAATGTGACAGCCACGTGTCATCCACCTGCTCATGCAGTACCAATGCCAGGGAGGTGCCTGAGCAGGTGAGGGGGCTCAGGGCTGCCTCCCCTCCACGCCAGGCCTGCCCCCCACCCAGGCACTGCCACAGGTATTGCACACCTGGCCAGGTGTGCACCTCTGCTCAGACAAACCCGGCACGAGCAGCGTGGTCAGATTGCACATTCCTTTTAATCTCTGGCTGGGGGTAATCAGCCCCCCCAGGAAAACTCCCAGGAATCCCAGGATCAGTCACACAGGCAGAACGGGGCTGTTCCCAAAGTGAGCGATAGGGGATTGACGCTGCAGCGATGAGCCCGGCAGGCGCAGGGCTATCCCTCAGCACATCCACTCCGCAGGAATTCTGGCTTTGTGCTGCTTCTCTGTGTCATTGACAGGGTCGGGCTGAGGCTGCCTGGGCTCTTCGCTGCCAGAAAGGCGCAGCTTTTTTAGGGCTGAGGAGGAAGAGGGGCTGGAGGAAGAGGCAAAAGACCTAGACAGGAGAGCCCAAACTCCTCCCTGTCCCTCCACTGCTGTGCTGTTCCCACTGATCCATGAAACGCAGAGGGAGACACCTCTCCCTCTGCTGGTGCTGGTCCCAGAGTAAAGTGCTTGGAGCTGTGCCTGCCCAGCCTCTCCTGCAATTCCTTTGCTTCCTTGCCACAAAGCTCCCAGTGCCAGCCTGCCCCACATCCCAGCAAGGCTGTTTCCAAGGCCAGGGCTCCCTGAGAAGGTATCAGGGACTTGCAGCAGTGGGATGCACTGGCACAAGCCCGGGGGCATTCAGGCTTTATCAACCTGCTGGCTGTGACACAAGGCCCAAATTCACCATCAACTAGGATGCCACCATTGCTGAGATCCTTCTGCCAGCCTGTGGAGAGCTGCTGGACAGGGCTGCAGGAGGCAGGGGGAGCAGATGCAGCCCTGGACTCTGCACTGGTGCCTGCCTTGTGTGGCACTGCTAGAGAGGAGCACCCAGTCCAACAAAACAGGAGCTGGATGGGCAAAGCAAAAGCAAAACCAAAAGCAAGGAAGAGGCCCTTGGGCAAATTACCCAGGGCAGCTGTCCCTTGTGCAGGAACCCTGAAGATCCTCTGGCACAAGGAAAAGTAAAACTCAGAGCAGCAGCAGCAGCATGGGAAGGGCTGGAGGGGCCATGGCATGTGAAGCTGGGCTTTCCTGTTTCACATGGAAAGCACTGAGGCACTGTGTGAAGGTGAAGGCTGCTACTTGCACATCCACCTTTCTCCTCTCACTACCTTGGCTTTGTACATCTCCAGAAATCCTGCAGCATCAAGGAGCACAGAAAGGGGAGCAGCACAAAGGCCTGTTGTGGCACTTTACCCTTGCTGTACACTTCCCTGCCCCCAGGCCAGGCCGCAGGGAACACCCAGACCCAGGCAGTCTGGAGAGGTCACAGCTGGGCTGTGCGTGGGGCAGGGTCCCCATGGCAGGCAAGAGCAAGGGAACCCCTCATTCCTGGAGAGGCAGAGGAGAAGCTGGCACTGGCACACAGGACCTTTGAGCAGTTGTGTGCGCACAGTCCGTCCTCAGAACCTGCACCCTTTGGCAAGTGCACCCTAAGGAGAAATCCCTGTGGCAGATCAGCTCTCTGGGCAGCAGGTGAGGAGAGTGGATGGGACTCCTCATACCAGGTAGGGAGTGTCCAGCACGGCCACTCCGGCGGCCACCCCGCCATCCGCATGCTCGATGGCCTTGGTGCGCAGGAGGTGGCCGGCGGCCTTATTCAGCACCATCTTCTGGCCCTGCCTGCAAAGGAAAGGGAAACTGAGACTCAGTGCTCAGGGCATTTATCTTGGAGAGTGGGATTCACCTGCCATGGCACCACACAGGGTAGGTAAGAGCCCCAGGGCTAATGCTGGGTCTTTACAGACAGTGCCTTGGCTCCACTGGCCATTCTGGTTAGATTTACACACAGACTGTCAGGGTCTGAATGCTGCCAGAGCACCTTTGTTCCTAAAATTGTATGAGAAGGATTTAATTTATATGCTCTGGAAGCGTTTCTGTGGGCCTAGGATGAGGCTTTTAAACAAAAGCAGCAGCTATTTAGGGTTGGACAGGACCCCATTCAGACATTTCAGAGGTCACCGGGCCCTCACAAAAGCTGCATGTGGCTGCATCCAGAACCCCAGAAGGGCTCCCAGGAGTCAGGGATGAGACACACATTTCCACGTGGCTGTCACACCAGTGACTGCCAGCATGAGCTCTGTGGTTTTTCAGCAACTCATTTGGCAGCAGATTTAGAGCAGCAGTTCCGTGTTCGAACACGTGCTCAGGGAGCTGCTGCCAGGGGCACAGACTGAATGGTCATGCCTGTCTCCTGCACCTACAGATCCCTACAGACACCTGTCCTGCTGCTGTGCTGGGTAGCACAGAGGGGAAATCGCTCCTGACCCATGTCAGGAGCAGGGAACCATCCCCAGAACACAAGCACATTCCTCACCTGACATAGACACCAAAGATACCGAGCTCGGAGATGCACTCGGACACTTGGAGAGGACTGTGAGCCCTCAGCAAGTAATTCAGTGCTGGCTGTGGTTTGATCTTATCCATCAAAATGTAGGAGGTTCTCTCAGGGCTGTCTTTGATCTTCTCCAGAACCTGCCTGAGCTCTTCACCATAGAGGTTGTTCCCTGACAACAAAACCAGCACATCAAGGACTCCCCAGCACAGTGTAAGCCACTGCCCCCAGTTTTATGGCCCAGCAGCCCAAATGACCCAGCCTTTGCCTCCCCAGGTGCTGCCTGGGCTCCCCACACCCAGCCTGGGGCCTTGGGAGCTGCTCCAGGAGCAGCACTACCTTTACTGCCATGCCTAGTTCCATGGCCATGAGCAGCCACAAGCCATTCCACCTTTTATCCCTCAACACAGGACCAGGAGCCAGCAGAGAGCTCCTGCCTCTCCTGGATACAACACAAACCACAATGCAAAGCCCCAGGGGCCCAGCCCAGCTCTTACCTCCACCTTCTCGCTGCGGCTTCAGCACGAACCGTTCGGGGTCAGCGATGGCTGTGGCAGCAATCTTGTCCCCCTCTTCACCCTGGAAAGAAAGGATGGAAACAGGTTGGACATAAGGAAGAATTTCTTCATGGAAAGGGTGGTTTAACATTGGAAGGGGCTGCCCAGGTTGGTGGTGGAGTCACCACCCCTAGAGATGTTCAAGGAATGTCTGGATGTGGCGCTCAGTACTCGTTTGGTTGACAGTGTGGGGATCAGTCACAGGCTGGACTCAATGATTCTGAAGGTCTTTTCCAACCTAAATGATTCTGGGATTTTTGAACAGCAAAGCATCAGGGAGCAGCAGGAGCTCCTTGACAGGCTCATCAGAGGAGGATCAACAGGGATCCAACCAGACCACAGCAAAGCCCTCTCCCCTCCTTAACCAAAGAGCAACATCATGCATGCCAAGCACACCTCTGCACGTTCACTCCTGACCCAGCCCCACTCCCACTCACCTCGTCCAGGGAGTAGAGTCCAGCAAACGTGGCTCTCACTCGAGCCACAGCCTCAGGGTGGCCAGGCAGCAGCTTCTCCAGGGTCCCAGGGCGGCTCAGCTCCTGCTGCACCTTCTTGGTGCCTGCCAGCTGGGTGGCAATGTCGGGGCACTTCACTGCCCGCGACCTCTCCAGCAGCAGCCGCGCCTGCCAGTTCTGAGGCACAACCAGAGCAACCCCCCGTCAGGAAACAAAACACACTGAAGGGTTTCTCTGCTCTTTTCTGTTAACGACATAGGATTTGTCTCCTCCCTTCCTGCTGGCAGGGATGGGGGTGGGAATGGCATTCTGAAGAAAAGCAGAGGTGGATTTCACACCACCTCAGGGAACAGCTCAGCCAGGTTAACAATACTTTGCCTTTGCCAATACTCCCTCCCCAGCTTGTCCAGTGCTGCCACCTCCAGACAACAGCAAGATCTGGTCTGTATTATTATTACTTAGAGCCTGATAGTTCTGAGTGATCTGTAGACCAAGCCTGAAACACTCAAGCAGATGCCAATCCCTGTGTTAACCCAACTGTAGAGAGGTACCTGCTCTCTGGAGTCACAGCTCCCCAGTGCCCTCAGCCATGCCAGGCAAGACTGACCCCACCCTGGACAGGGCAGATGCCCCCCTGGGATCACAGGACATTTCAAACTCACTGGGCAAGGCTACAGAGGGTGGTTTCCCGGGCAGGATGGTGGGTACTGACCTGCTGGTTGTAGGTCTGTGGCACGTAGCCCTCTCTGTAATACACCACTGCAACCTCCTGGCCATCTCTGGAACAGAAACCAGAAGAATTCACAGAGCCAGGCCAGTCCCTGCCCAATCCCCAGCACCAAGGGGGTAGACATGCAAAATGTTACAGTTTCTGCCCCTTCTCCTTGGCCTTCTGGCTGTTCTGCTCCTGGCTGGCTCTGCCACAGCAAGCTGAGGACTTCAAGCCCTGTCTCCTCTGCCCTGAGTCCCAGCTGGCTTGGCCTATCCCAAGACATGGGGAGCTGACACCCGGCCTGTGCTCTAACAAAACGCTCCATAATTCTGACACCAATCCAGCAGGGAGGCAAGAACCTCATTTTTTAAGTTTTTGCTGCTCATAACCAGGCATAGGAGATTCAGCCTGGAGAAAAGGAGGCTCGGGGGGCACCTTCTTGCTCTCTACAACTCCCTGACAGGAGGGTGGAGCTGGGGGGGGTCAGGCTCTGCTCCCAGGGAACAAGTGAGAGGATGAGAGGAAACAGGAAATTTCTTCACTGAAAGGGTGGTCAAGCAGTGGCTCAGGTTGCCCAGGGCAGTGGAGTCACTATACCTTGCAGGGACTTAAAAAGTGTGTGATTGGGGCACTTCGGGACATGGTTTAGTGGTGCTGGGTTAAAGAGTGGACTCGATCTTAGAGGTCTTTTCCTTAACAGGGAGATTCTATGGTTCTTGAAGCTGAGAGGGAACAGGGTCCTTCTCCAGTGGCACAGACAGGACAACAACTTAACAACCTGAGAGGCACCAAACCACCCTGCCAGGGCCCGGCTGGAACACCACAGCCCCCAGCTCTGGCCACGCAAACTGTGCACAGGGCCAGGGAGCTGCTGGAACTGCTGAGGCATCCAGAGAGGGGAGGATGCCTAGGAGGAAGTACAGGGGATACATTTTCCCCTCAACTATCCAGCCATGACAAATGTATTCATTAACTAAACACAGCACAGGCACCAAAGGTCAAATCATGGAAAAATCAGCCTAACTACAGAAAAAATAGTAGCATGAAACCATGTCTTCCTTCAGCCCTGTACAGCTCCAAGCACAGTACCTGGAAACAGAACAAGCGTCACACTTGGGACCAACTGCCAGCACTTGGAGTCTGTGACCTGCATGTCCTGGTCTCCACAGGGAGCAGGAAGACACCGAGTGAGTTCAAACCCAAGAGATCCCAAAGGGACATGGACTGCTTCCTCCTCCAGCACTAACAACCCAACCCAGCTCCCACTGGCAGAGCATCACATGAACGGTAAATAGGAAATGGCTTTGTGAAAGCCTCTGAAACAGCCAGGGCTGTTCACAGTAGATGTATGTGCAGAAGGTAAAGATCCTGCAGAGCAACAAAGGCTGTGGCCTGGAGGAGGGAAATTAAGTTTTGTGCATGCAAAATCTCACCACCCTGAAAACAAAATCATGTCAGCTCCGAAAGGAAATAGCACCCTGGAGCTGGGAAGGGAAGTGCTGCCCCAGAGAGTCACTATCTGCACTCAGAACACAGCACCAGGTTTGGTTGAACACTGCCCTTCCCAGCCCTGTGAATGCACACCTTGCTCATACTCACATATACAGCCTCCTGCTGCCATCCAGGGACCCCTTCTCAAAGACATCCCTGAACCGCCTCCTGATCACCCGGATGTTCCTGGGAACAGCAGGGGCAGAGTCACCAGTCTGGACAGAGTCACTTGAGCTGGAAACCACATGTGGCACTGGTGGCTCCAGCAAGGAAGATCTGCAGGTTCCTTCACAAATAACCCCAGGATTGGTAGCACAGAGCCACAGGAATCCTACAGCCCCAGACAGTCCCTGTTTAGGGACCCATCATATGTTTCCTGCCTTGAGGGAAACACCATGACTGGCAGCGGTTTGCTCTGCTTCCCTTTACCAAAACTGAACCATCTCCTTCCTTTCCCATCGCAAGGAAATTCAACCTTTACCTCTTCCAAAGCTCAATTTCTACACATCGCTGATCGAAAATGTTCCTCTGGACTTCCTCCACAAGAAACATCACCACAGCACTGCAAGACATACCAAGGGAGGGCATCATTAAACCCACAAACACTCCACATGCACCCAGGACCACCAGCTTTTCATCCCTGGGATCCAGGCCTCATCCTTTCTCTTTACCTTTGGGAGCCATAGAGCTCCCAGGCTTTGGCAATTCCCCAGGCCAGTCCCTTCGATGGGTTGTTGGGCAGCAGACGTGACGCCTCCTTAGTCTTTCCCAGCACTTTCAACACCAGCCTTTGGAACAAAAAAAAAGCTGTGAATGCCATGACAACCCCAGTTGGACCAAGAGAGCAGAGTTTGGAGAGCAGCTGAGGACAGGGAGTGCAGCAGGCCATGCAGTGCAGCTGCTGCAGTGCCAGAGGGGCTCCCTTACCCGTGGACATCGGCCGTGCGGGAGGTGAGACCCCCAAAACTGGCAGCAATGGTGTTTATTTCGATCTGCCTCAGAGCCGTCGTGCCATCCACCCCACAGTCAAACATGTAGTCAGAGCGGTTGATGCCCAAAAACACAGTCTGAAACACAGGGGAGGGGAGGTGGGTTCTGCTGTCACCTTTAACTGCAAACCCCTCTGGATGATCTCGCTTCAAAATCCTCCCATGGCAGATCTGGTCACAGAATCACAGACCGGTTTGGGTTGGAAGGGATCTTAAAGATCAGCTAATTCCATTCCCCCGCCATGGGCAGGGACACCTTCCACCAGCCCAGGTTGCTCCAAGCCCCATCCAACCCGGCCTTGGACACTCCCAGGGATGGGGCAGCCACAGTTTCTCTGGGCACCCTGTGCCAGGGCCTGCCCACCCTCACAGGGAAGAATTTTTTCCTAATACCTCATTTAAACCTGCTCTGCCAGTTTGAATCCATTTCCCTTTTGTCCTGTCACCTTCATTTTGATAAAAACATCTGCAAGTCATGCCCTCCCCCTTCTCCAGAGCCCAGAGCACTCCCAGTGCTCCAGAGGGTTCCCCACACTTGTGAGAGCAAAGGACTCTCTGCAGAGACTGCCTGCTCTGGTGCAGGTCCTGACAGGACACATGTCCCTGCACATTCCCAAGGCTCCCAGAGGCCAAACCACACCAAATCCTCCCACTCCAGGCCTGACTGCCTTCAGCAGCACTACCCAAAGGGCACGACTGTCCAACAGGGCAAGGTCCCGAGCTCACAGGCTGTGACGAGACCTCGCAGCGCAGGGAGCACCCAGCCTGGCTCAGAGCCCACAGTGCCAAAGCTGCAGCCACAGCCCAGGCAATCCCATCCCAGTGCCAAAGGGAACGGGCCACCAGGATCCCCTGCCCAGGTACCTGAGCCAAACCTTCCTCCAAAACCTGCATGTAGATTCTGAAGAGTTGAGCGGTGAAATCATCGACCTTGATGGTGCTGGAGAGAAACACAGACCAGATCAGTTCCCTGATGCTGCCACAGAGGAACAAGAAAACTAATTCTTCTCCCGAAAAAACCCTCAAGAGGAATATTCTCCAGCACAAAGAGCAGGGCTGGGTCTCAAGCAAATGCTACAACACTGTGAAACATCTCCCCATGAATGCACAGTGCAAAACCACACACAAACCCAGTTTGCCCAGCACAGCAAAAGGCCTCGCTGTGCAGAGGTGACTCACTGGCTGGGCAGAGATGGGACAGGCAAAGGCAAAGAAACACAGAACTCTGCAGCGACAGAAGAAACCACGAATCTCCCTGTGCCTGCACACACAGTTCCCAGAAGCTTCACAAGCTTCATCCAATTCCCTCTGTCCTGTCAGGCTCCAAATCCCTGCCCTGCGTGTCTGGCTTTTCCTCAGGGCCCCAAATCCCTGAGCTATCTGAGCAGCACCTCCAGGGAGCTGCCCTGGCACAAGGCGGGCACCTGAGACACACACAAGCCCCAGGTGCTGCATTCCTTAACCACAGGCTCAAACATGCCCCTACAACCTCTGGCTGCACCCAGCTCTGGAACAGGCACATGCATTGAAACAGCTTCAAAGGCTTTACAAAACAAAAGGATGCTGGAAAACAGCCTCCTTTGCTCTGTTCTGGTGCCAGAGAGCCAACACCTATGGGCAGGCAGCACACAACAGGCAGCAGAAAGGGGAAAGGGGTGTGTGAAAGCCCTACAACTATGGGGGGCACAGCCAGGGATGGTCTCTCCAGCCCAGGGAACAGCCACAGATAAATCCAGCAGAGTCCAGGAGTCAGAGCTGGATGGTCCTCCAGCACCCAGAGCGTGTGGATGGGAAAGAAGGGACAGTGGTGACTGAGCAGAGGTTGGTGTAGGGACAGGAACAGACACCTCATCCTCATTAACTGTGGGCAGGCAGAGCTGCTGGTTATAGGACAGGCACAGGAAGATGCAAAATAAGACTAAAAGAGACTATTAAATCCAGGACTCAAAGACTCCAGCAATTTGCATTTAAGGCCCAGGAGTCAACAAGCTCAGAGGTCTGAAATACCCACAAAACTGAAGATCACTGCAGGGAGTTACCTCTTGGCCAGATGTCCCAGGTTCTGAGGCCCAAGCAGACCTCAAAACACTTGATGGGAATAATTCTTAGGAGAACTAATGCAGCCAAGGAGGCAATTTCTACTGAGGAAAGGAGTGCCCAACCACAGATTGTGGGACATGAACAGATGGAAGGTAGGAATGCCTGAAAGGTGGTGAATGCTTGGCATTTGAAACATTTCCTCAAAATGCCACGTGCAAAAACATTACCTGGCCAAAGTTTGCTCCAGAAATTCCTTGTTTTGACTGATGGCATCCACCAGCAGGTTAAAATCCTGCTGAACTGCGTAGGCTTGTTCAAACAAGGCCTCTGGCACCGCGGAGGGGAGCAGAGTGAAGGGCGCGTAATTCACCACCTGCACACAGGGAGGGAGCACAGCACTCAGGGATGGGCAGCTGAACAGGGGATAAAGAGCTGCTTCCTCTGCTTCTCTGAAAGCAGCTTCTCCAGAGCTTGGGCTGGAATGAGTGCTTCCCCCTGAAGGATGGCCTGGTTCCACCTGAACTGGAGGGCAGTGTCTCCAGAACACCTCAGTGTCAGAGAAAAGGTGAATCTGCCAGTCCTGGGTTCTGGCCATCAATCGTTTCCTCTGATCCCTGCTCAGTCTCAGGGGTGACTCTGGACCCATCCCACAGCTCAGGCACGGGGTCATAGGATCATAGAATGGATTGGGTTGGAAAAGACCTCCAAGATCAAGTCCAACCCTTGGGCCAACTCCAGTCCCTTTACCAGATCATGGCACTCAGTGCCACGGCCAAGCTCACTTTAAAAACCTCCAGGGATGGGGAATCCACCCCCTCTCTGGGCAGCCCATTCCAATCCCTGAGCACTCTCTCTGCAAAGAAGTTTTTCCTGATCTTCAACTTCAATTTCCCCTGGCAGAGCTTGAGCCCCCCGTGCCCCCTTGTCCTATTGCTGAGTGCCTGGGAGAAGAGACCAACCCCCACCTGGCTACAACTTCCCTTCAGGCAGTTCCAGACAGTGCTGAGGTCACCTCTGAGCCTCCTCTTCTCCAGGCTAAACTCAAAGTGAAAATATTACAACAGACAGAATCTTCCAATTCACCTGGATTTTTACATGAAATGAGGGATGCTGGGAGTCTATTTGGCCTCTCGTCCCAAGCTCTCTTCTTTTCTCACCCTTCAAGATCCCTCAGAGCCCTGACCCTACAATGGGGTTGACATCAGGGAGCAGCTCTGTGGTGGACACATCCCTCCTCATCCCTCTGCCAGTTGCCTGCTTACCCCCAGGCTCCTCAGAGACCCGTCCCCAACACTGTCCCACCCCTTTTGCACAGATACTTCCTCCTCTGAGACCACTCCCACAGACAAGAGCCCCCCACCCCAGCCAGCTGCCTGCGATGCCCCACAGGTAAATGCCACACATCAGCCACCTCCATCTCTGCTGCCTTGTCCCAGGTATGGGGCAAAGGCTGATTACAGCTGGAAACACGCCAAAAGCAGAGTCTCTGTGAGACTCTTCCGTGAAGGTTCAAAGGTTCCTATGGGTGCTGAGAGGCTGGGAGAGGGACAAACTCCCAGCACCACAATGGGCAGCTTCCTAAGCTTTCCCAGATGTATCCCCCTGCTTGGAAAAGGGAAGCTGTACGATAGGGCTGTGTCTCATCCGCGGGACGGGCAGCGAGCTGCGGCTCCAGCCGGGAGCTGCTCCCTGCGGAGGGACCCCAGTGGCGGCAGCGGCTCCCCCCTCGCCCCGCACTCACGTCCGAGCTGTG
>VWZD01011347.1:910115-991741 GCA_013396695.1 Sakesphorus luctuosus
GCACCGGGGAACGCCACGTGATTGGACGGACCGCCCCCTCGCCCCGCCCCGGCGCTAGATTGATAGCGAAGAGGACCAATCAGAGAGGAGAACACGGGGGCGGTGACTGCGGGCGGGAGGAGGAGCCGCGGGGCGCGCCGGGCGATTACGTCACACGTGATGTCATATTCAACGTAACATTGTGACGTCATCCTTCACGACATCAGCGGTTCTGTCACTGCGTGTCATATCTCAGGGTTAAGTGCTGCCACTTATGCCCTGCAGCTGCATCATCTGCTGCTGTGGCACAAACTGAAATTCAACCTTTTTAGGCAGGCAAAGACAGAGCTTTATTCCGAAGATTCTTATTAAATAAATAAATTCTTTATATATGTCTTATGTGTTGTTTCGTTTTCCTTCTGTCCATACACTTCCCAGGTTCCTGTGGTCATACAATCCCTTCCAATGTGCACTGGCACAGCCCAGACAGCCCTGGGGAAGGTGCCACCACTGGGCAGTGCTGGTGTCACAGAATCATAGAACTGATTGGGTTAGAAAAGGCTTTCAAGATCATCAAGTCCAACCCTTGGGCCAACTCCAGTCCCTTTACCAGATCATGGCACTCAGTGCCACGGCCAAGCTCAGCTGAAAAACCTCCAGGGATGGGGAATCCACCCCCTCTCTGGGCAGCCCATTCCAATGCCTCAGNCAGCCTTGGCCATTGCTGGGCATGGGATGTGGGGAGAAGGGTTGGCAGCTGCAGGGGCTGATCTTTAAGGCTTTGGAGCTCCAAGCTGTGCAGGCTTTGCTTGCCATGCTCCTGGCATTGCCCTGGGCCGTGGCAGAGCCCAAAGGCAGGCCAGGCCATCCCTGCCCTGCCCGCATTGCTGCTGCTGGCAGCGGGCACTGGCCCCTGTCCCCACTAAGGGTGCCCCGTGGGGTGGGCAGCGCAGGCTGTGCTGGGCAGGGTCGGGGGCTTTGGGCTGAGGGGGCTGGTGCCAGGGTGCCACAGGCCCCGTGGGTGCAGGTGCCTGGGTGTGGGTGCAGGGGGTGGGAGCCGTGGGGGCTGCAGAGAGCGCCGGGGGATGCCATGCTGGGAGGGGCAGGGCTGTGGGATCACAGACTATTCTGAGCTGGAAGGGACCCACAAGGATCATCGAGTCCAACTCTTAAGTCAATGGCCCACACAGGGGATTGAACCCACGACCTTGGCATTATTACAACCAAGTTTTAACCAGTTGAGCTAATTTCAGGGTCAGATCCATCGGCACATTCACTCGCTGGTGGCTCCAAAGCCCAGGGATGCTCATTTTCCTTCGCTTCTCCCTGCCCAGGCGGCACAGCTTTTCCCCCACAGCGGGGCACTGCATCTCCAGCCTCTCCAGCAGCACCAGCCCCTCCTTCTCCCAGCCCTTTGCTCCGCCTTGCTCCTTTGCCCTGATCTTCCACAGCGAGTTCGCAGCTTCGTTGTTAAGTTTGTATGACGTACCCTGTGCCCCATCCCCAGGCAGGACCCTCACTGAGCCCAGCTCTGCTCGCTGGTGTCTCGTCAGAGGGACTTGGCTCACAGCAAAGCTCCCACTGCTGCAGCTCCGGGGACCGCACAGGGAGAAATCAGCAGGGAATCAGCCCTGGAGGGCAGAGGCTCTGGTCGGCTGTGGGTGTTTCCAGCCAAGAGCTGGGAACAGGCTTTGTGAGGGTGGGGAGCAGGTAAAGGTGGGTGCTGAGATCAGGCAGGAGGGCACAGAGAGGGCACTGCAGAGAGCTGTGTAACAGAGCACAGGGACAAGGCCAGGGAAAGGTTTCACTGGGAATCCCAGACTATTCTGAGCTGGAAGGGACCCACAAGGATCATCGAGTCCAACTCAAGTCAATGGCCAACATAGGGGATTGAACCCATGACCTTGGCATTATTACAACCAAGATTTTTAACCAACTGAGCTAATCTCAGGTGTCCCTGTTCCATACCAAGACAGGCCCTCTGGCAGTCCCAGAAAGCACTGAGTGTATCGACTTTATCCTTGAGCAGGTGACAAAGGACAAGGTGACAAGGGGTTCTGCACACTTCCATCTTTCCCTGCAGAGCCTGGAGATGCCCCACAAGCTGCATTGAGGGAAACACCAGGATCTGGCACCAGGGCTGTAAGATGTGACACTGGGCTGTCTAGAAGGAAGAGGGAATCCTTTCTTCACTTGGCCACTGACTTGTTGATGATTTGGGGCAAGTGACTTTATCCTTTCCTTTGATTTCTGGTCTGCCCTAAAAACTGTTTTTATCCAGCAGCAAAAGCAGCACCAAATCTGGCACTGCACCAGTGCCAAGCCCCACAGAAAGCCCTTTTTCCCAATCCTGTCGATATAGGATATATAGGAGAGTCCCTGACCCACCTGATACACAGGGAGGCTGTCAGCAATAGGACAAGGGGGCACGGGCTCAAGCTCTGCCAGGGGAGATTGAAGTTGGAGAGCAGAAAAAACTTCTTTGCAGAGAGAGTGCTCAGGCATTGGAATGGGCTGCCCAGAGAGGGGGTGGATTCCCCATCCCTGGAGGTTTTTCAAGTGAGCTTGGCCGTGGCACTGAGTGCCATGATGTGGTAAAGGGACTGGAGTTGGCCCAAGGGTTGGACTTGATCTTGGAGGTCTTTTCCAACCCAATCCATCCTGTGATTCTATGATTAAGGCTCTGTATATAACATACATACATAACCCTAGTCAGTGGCAGCTGAGGAGGGGGCCAGGCTTACCAATCCATGCTGTGCTCACACATGGGCTGCTCGTGTCCTCACCCACACCAGCACCCTGGGGCAGCAAGGGACACACCTCACAGTGGGACACATGTAGAGGAGGGTGCAAAGGCAGCCCTGCCCCTGGAACATGCCTGTTCACGGCGGGGAGGGTTCTCCAGCCAGTTGGGCAATGCCTGTTGTTGTACTTGGTCACCCTTCATAGAGAGTTCATCAGCAGTGGACAGGCAGGAACATGACTGGCTTTTTGTGCTGTTACCATTGCCAGGAGTTGTCCAGGTCATTGTAAGCCTCTTAGCTCTACTCTTAGGGATCTATCACCAAAATGAAGCTCTGCACTTACAGGTCTCATGGACCTGCTGGAGTGAGGCCACAAAGATGGTCCAAGAGTTGGAGTCCCTCTGCTTTGGAGCCAGGCTGGGAGAGCTGGACATGTTCACCTGGAGAAAAGAAGGCTCCAGAGAGACCTTAGAGACCCTTCCAGTGCTTAAAGGTTCTCCAAGAGAGCTGGAGAGGGACTTTAGGCAAGGGATGGAGGAACAGGACTAGGGGGAATGGCTTCCCACTGCCAGAGGGCAGGGTTAGATGGGATATTGGGAAGGAATCCTTTTCCGTTAGGGGGGGGCAGGCCCTGGCACAGGTTGCCCAGGGAAGCTGTGGCTGCCCCATCCCTGGGAGTGTCCAAGGCCAGGCTGGATGGGACTTGGAGCAACCTGGGCTGGTGGGAGGTGTCCCTGCCCAGGGCAGGGGGTGGAACAAGATGAGCCTTAAGGCCCTTCCAACCCAAACTGTTCTATGACTCTGTAATATGTCCACCTTGTTTCTTTTCTGGTCTCAGAAGTCCTGCTCTTTCCTTTTTCTCTATACCACCCCTTTGGTCAATAACTGTGGCTTCACACCTTAATTAATACAGATCCAGGCTGTGAATTTGGAAGTGGATTAGTGATCCAGTCTTATGTCACTGATAGGATGCTCTGTGCCAGGAGCCAGCTCTGACCCATCAGGGGGTAAGGGCTGTTTGACCATATGCTGGTCAAGGAATGGAAGCGAGCAACAAAATCTTAGAGTTTTAACAATGATGCAGAGTTTACTCAAGTAGAAGCATTTTCCTTCACAATCCTCAGTCCTGGCAGGGTCCTGGGTCTGCCATCCTTGCTGTTTGCTCCAACAGTCTGAGAAAGGGGAAAAAAAAGCTTAAGTTTTGTAAGGAAAATGTTGCAAAACTTCCAGCTTCATTGCAAAAAGTTGGGAAAAAACCCACTGCCCTGTCCTAGAATGAACATACCCTGCTCAGACTGAGAGAAGCCTGAGAATTACACTTTGTCTTTTCCAAATTCAGTTTGGAGAATGAGATTTTTTTCAAAGTAATCCAGTAGCCCAGGGAGGATTTGTTCATGCAGATAGCCCATAATCTCTGCTAGGGGGTAAGAGAGCTGCAATGTGGCTCAGAGGAGGTTAAATCACAAAAAATATGGCAGACATGGTAAGTATTTGGCATGTTACGTGCAACAAAAGATGAACAACAGCAACTGGGCCATTATCTTTATTTGCTAAAAATAGAGTCTCACAAAGTTTAAAGAAAAGCACTTTATATCTGTAAACCTCTCCTCTGGCTGTTAAAGAGCCTTCAGAGATGGGCTTCGTGGCTCTCCCCTTTCAAAGGCTGCCCAGCGCTCAGACAATTGAAACTCAATACAACATCAGCCACAACGGGGGGGGAGGGAATAAATAGTTCTGACATGCCCCTGCTCTCCTCACTCATCAGAGACTGGCACATGAGCGGGAGCTGCGCAGCAGGTACGGCCCCCAGGCAGCCTCACCCCGCAGCCGGGATGCCCATGGCACAGCTCAGGTGCCCCAGCCCTGCAGGCACCCAGGGCACTGCAGAGCCACCAGAAGGGCAGCAGCTCCTTTGCCCACACCACTGCTGAGCTTTGCACCGTCATTTGATACCCTGCAGCTGAGGGGTGGCTGCAGAGCTCCCAACACTCGCTCATCACCCATGATGGGCACACTCGCTGCCCTGGCACCCTATAATGGGGAAAAAAAAACCCCAAACTCACAGTTCTCCTTTGCTTTTCCTGCTGCAAAGAACCATCTTAGCCCAGTCTGAGGTTTTGGCCAACTCTATGTTGTTGGTACAGAAAAATCAAAGGTGAGCAATTCAGATCTATATAGACCCTGTGAGACTGAACGCAGCTGAGAATAATCAAGGCCACACCTGCTGGGGACCAGTAAAGGAGAAATCACTCCCTAGGAGTTCTTAGCAACTGCCCAGAAGTTTCTGATGAGAACCCCTCAGGTTTCCCACGGGACTCCGGAGGTGTTCCTGAAAACAGTCAGGATGATTTCACCAAAACACTGGACTTGTGAGATATGGACTATAACCAATTAGGATTTGCAATTAGATGGTGTGAGGTTCAATTTAGCCAAGAGAACGTAGCTTTAACCCTTTATAAACTGTGTGCAGTGTGTAATAAATGGCATTCGCTTGACCACATTGGTCTGGTGCGTGGTGTCCTTATTCCTCCACATTATTTGTTGTTTACTTTACTGTGGTAGCTCCGGGTGTTTAGGCATTAATGCAGAACTAGTGTTTGCAACAGAGCAGGACCAAAGCCGTTCACTTGACAGCAAGAGGAGGGCATGATGTGATGGGCAGCACCAGCCACACAAAGAGAGGACAACAGGGCTGTGTGCATGGAACAGAGTTCAAAGGGCTCCTTGGGAAGCCAAACCTCTTGCTGGCCCATCATCAACAACAAAAAACCCAAACCAACAAACCAAGACAGAGCTCTGGACCCCTGGCTTTCTTGTAGTATAAACACCAGCTTTGGCCGGGGCGTGAAAGAACTCTATTGTCTCTAAAGATGTATTTTGATGTGAAATGCTCTGGTAAGTCCAGCAACCCTCCCCCCTCCCACGTGTGCCTATTGTTTGAAGTGCAGAACAATTGAAGGGTGCTCTCATGGGCTAAAGATAGAACGGCAGCTGGTGCTGTCCTTTTCCCTGTAACTGAGAATAAAACAATGCCCGAGTATTGTCTGCATTGCTGGAGCGATGACATTGGACTCTCTGCCAAGAGAGTCTAAAAGATCAATGAAACCCGGGTTTATTTATAAACGGATAGTGTCATTTCTTCCCCAAAGTAATTTCACTTCCTTAGCTTTTCCACCAGACCTTTCCATGCCGTGAAGTGGCCGTGGAGTGAGGTATAAATAGCACAGAGACCGACTGGGAGAGGGGCAGCAGGACCAGCTGGTGGAAAACAAAGCACTGAACCTGCACTGGGCTGCACCTCTGTGTCCCTGAGCTGTGCCCAAACCTCTGCAGCACCGTGGTGGGGACCAACCACAGATGCTGATCCTGCCCTGCTGGCAGGGAGCAGGTCTCTGCAGGCACAGCCCCTGCCAGCAGGGCCATGCAGGGACCCAGCAGGTGCTGCTCCAGGGCCAGAGCCCACCAGCACCAGGACCTGCTTGCTGCGGAAGCTTTTAGAATCCCAGAATCATAGAAAATCCTGAGTTGCAAGGGACACACAAGTATCACTAAAGTACAACTCCTGGCCCTGCACAGGACAACTCAACAATCCTACCCTGTCCCCGAGAGTGTTGTCCAAACAATCCTTGGGCTCTGGCAGCCTTGGGGCTGTGACAACTGCCCTGTGCCCAAGCACCATCTGGGGGAAGAACCTTTTTCTTATATCCAACCTAAACCTCCCCTGACACAGCTCCAGCCATTCCTTTGGGTCCTGTCACTGGTCACCAGAGAGCAGAGATTGGTCCTGCCCCTCTACTTCTCCTCATGAGAAAATTATAGTCTTTTATAGGTTTATTTTCTCTACCAGCCAACAAGCCGGTGGGAGCATGGCCTGTGTGTGTGTGGCCAGCTCAGCTGCTGTGCTGGAATGCTTAGGAAACTCTTGAGCCCAAACACAATGGGACAGGGGACAGCTGCTCTCTGCAAGAGTCATCCCACCAGGGCATATCCAGCCTAGAGACTGGATACCTGTAGTCAGACATTTGCTGCACTTTTGAGATAGAAAAGCCCGTCTTGTCTGATGTGCCATAGTGAGGGGAAATCTCCAGTTGTGATGTGAGGACATGCAGGAATATTGCCCCTTCCTGGTGACAGCCAGTCTTGAGAAAGGTCCAAGCCTATCAGATCCTACGAAGAACTCTGTTGCCACTCCACCTTGATCAATTGTTCCCTGCCATGAGATGGGCTGAGCTCAGTCTCCTGATGACCCAGAGCAGTGTGGAGGACAAGCCCAGCAGTCTCTGAGCCCGTGGTGAGCAGAGTGCTTGGTCAATGGGCCAGGAGAGTAGAACAATGGCCTTCATCAGGCCAAGGAAACAACTAAAGTCAAGGAGGTCCCAGCCTAGTCCAGCCACTTCCATTGGCTTATGTCCTCAATACCATCTTAGTCTAGTTTTCCATGGAGCAAAGGAGAAGGTGCTTGAGGGATGGAGAGAGCAGGGGGCTGTGATGGGATCATCCCAGGGACTGATGCCCTGCAGGCAGCTGATTTTGTGGGCTTGGTGTACATGTGCAGGACAACAACCATCCAACCTCCTGCTCCCAAATCTCAGAGCAGAGGAAAACTGATGTGAAACCAAGAGCAGCTGGGACAATGCAGGGCAGATCCTGCCCACAGAGCATGAGAACCACAGCCCAGCTCCGGTTCTGACCAGGCTCTGCACCTCCCTTGCAGCCCTCAAGGCACCTTCTGGTCATGATTTCCAATAGCCACAATGTTCCAGGGTCTGTCCTGGCAGGCCAGGTGCAATTAAGGTGCTATTCAATATTCAAAAGAACAGGGCAAGATTCTGTTTTCTCTCATTGTTTTGAAGTGCATTGCCAAAACCTCAAGCATCTTCATCAAAGGCTTACACATTCCTGTAATTTTTGCAGTGTTCAGTACAACCTTCATTCCTTAACAGATGCTTTGTGATTGCAATCCCCAGAAGAAAACGTCTCCAACCTCAGAATTGGTAAATTCGAAGTGAACAATCAAAACCTCTCCAGTTTTCCCAGTCTCCAGGTGACTTCACTGTTTCAACCTGCGTGTGGCCTTGCTTGCTAACTCTGGACACTAATTTCTCATGCCATGTCTCTTCTAGGTACTTTCTCATTCCTGATACTCATTTCAGAGGCTTCCCATGTGGAGGATCAGCCACCAATGTCCCCTTGCTGTCCCAGCCTTGTGCATGGCAAGGTGTGAACCACTGCACCAAGGCAGCAGCAGCTTTGAGTTCATGAGGGTCTGTAGACACAGCACCTCACCCCCAGCCAAAGGACAGCCAGCTCAGGGTGGGGCATCCAGGCAGTACTCATGCTGGGAAGTGTCCAGGGAGCTGTGAGATGAGGGGCTCCAGTGCTAAGCCCGCCCTGAATCCCACAGAAGTACCTTCCCTTTGGGATCCCTGCAGCGGAACCTCCAGCTCACATGGAAGGCGCATGGAAAGCTGTGCTGGAGTGGTGGCTGCTGTCCCTGTCACCCTGGTGGGACAGGGCTGGGCAGGTTTGGGGCTTGCTTTAGAGAGGGCCTTGCATGGCTAGGCTGAACCAGAGGGACATGGCCGGGCTGGCAGTGCTGGCCTGTCATCTCCTGTCCTGCTGCAAGCAGACATTCCCACTCGATGGAAATATGCCCAAAATAGCCCCTCTGCAGATTGTCTTTATCTAGTCAGCCACCTTCTCACCCCTGTCCAGTGCATTTCAGGGAGCTGATAGCACTGATATGTTAAGTGTGGAAACCTCTAGCAAACTGCTCGACACGTAGTGTAATTCTCCTTCCTGCCACTTATCAGAGCCTGCTAATGGGAAACATTCCTCCTGGGGGTCAGGGAGCAGTGGAGGGATTTCTCTGGAGAGGGTGGCTGAGCCCCTGGCACCCTCCTGGCTCTCCAGGGCTGGGTACTAGCTGATCTGACCACAAAACACTCAGTGAAGGGGCAGCTCTGCTGTCTGGTGCTGGTGGTGCCCTGTCCCATGGGGAGAAGAGGCTTGTCCAGCCCTCGGGAGCTTGGCTGAGGAGCCCCATCCTTTTCCATCATGTCATGGGACACCAACACAAGGCAGAGAGCTATGGGGGAAAAAAAAGGGGAGTCTCAATGCTCAGGTGAGCTGGTCCCACTGCCATGGATGATTGTGCACGGCTGGTGGGACATTCAGGAAGACTGTTTGCTTGGGCAACAGCCACCTAAAGCAAACTCCCCTCTGCTCAGGCCGAAGCCATGGGCTCCTCGCTGTGCCCATGGGGTTTTGTGGGAGGTCCATAGGAGCCCTCTGTGGTCATTGCCTTACTGGGAATGCCCTGTCCCACCTGCCTGGGCAGGGCACAGCTCAGGCCTTGCCAGCAATACAAGGATGAGCTTCCCACCACCCTGAAAACCACATCACAAACACCAAAAAAACCCAAACCCATCGGAAGTGCCCTTCAGCAGCTGCTGGAGCAACCATTCCACATTTCCCCTTCTACAGATCTGCTCAGCCTTTGATGGACCCTGCTGGAACCTCTTCAAAGAGGGAGAGAAACTAGGGCGAACAGAAGGAACTGCAGAAGGAATCTCCGAAAATAAAATCGCTTTAAAGATAAGGCAGGGGAGGGGGTGAGCAGAGCAAGTACATGCCCTGAGAAGAATGTGTGAGGCTGGACCAGCTGGCGGGTCTGGGCCAAAAGCTCGTCCCACTGCTGGGGCTCTTGTGGCAAAGGTACTTGGCACCAGACCCACCAAAGGCCTCAGGTCCTTGCAGGGAGTGGGTGGAAACCTGACTCCGAGCCCAGGACAGAGGGGAAGACCACCAGGGTAACCTCAGAGGGACCTGTGGTCCACCAGGACCCCTGGCTCTTTAGGACTTTGGAACTCTCCCATCTTGTCCAGATTGAGCACCTCTCATGCCATGGTCAAGAGGGACCTCAGGAATGGGGTCTCCCCAAGGCAGTTGCACCAGACACATCAGTGGAGTCCAGCTCTGCACCAGCTGCTGCCAAATTCTGGTGAGGATCTGCACTTCTGAACACCAGTGTGGTGAGGAGAGCCTACATGGGAGATGGGGACCCACATCCTGTTTCATCCTGATGTGCTCAAAGTCCTTGTTCATGCTACAGACTCTGCTCCAAGGGAGAATTTGGATTTGTGGGGAAGTCTGGCACTGTGCAAAGCCTGACATTGCACTGCACAGCCAGTGAAGGCAACATCAACCTGTCCCCGAGCCCAGTATCCTCCCTGCTGGGGCTCAAGACACAGGGTACAGGTCTGGAGTCCTCCTGCATCTCATGAATCTCCCAGACTTCACCCCTAAGCAGGGTGGGAGGGCAGAGAACCCATGTGTCAGGGGGATGTGGAGGAGACAGCACTGGGAACCCTTGGGGAGTGTAGCTCTGTGTGTGCTGGATGGAAACACTGACTGTGTCTGAGGCTTCAGCAGAAAACCCCTCCAGTGCCTGGCTGGGATTCAGGGCAGGTGCTGGGGCTGCAAAAATCTCTCTGCAACCTGGGCTGTGTGCCCAGGCTGAAGCCACATGCCCAAAGCAGCCTCCGGTGCTGCTATTCTGGCTGTGACAGAGACCACACCACATCCAGCCTGGGCACAGGACTGTGCAGCTAATCCTTAACCATTCCCTGCCTCAGTTTCCCCTCTCTCAGGAGAAGACAACAACCCCAAGTTATTTAGAGGCATGAGGGATGCTGAATGGAGAAGAGCAAAACCTGCAGCTCAGTTGGTTAAAACTTGGTTGTAATAATGCCAAAGTCATGGGTTCAATCCCCTATGTGGGCCATTGACTTAAAAGTTGGACTCAATGATCCTTGTGGGTCTCTTCCAACTCAGAATAGTCTGGGATTCTAGTCTGGGAAATCTCAGCACACTTTGGGTGTCAGCAGCTACGTGGCTTTTCCATGGCTCTGGCACAGAAGTCCCTCTGGCTCAGTGGCGGATATGTCTGGCCACACTGTGTCCTGCTCCCTTCTTGGGCAGTCCATGGTGGTCCTGCCAGGATGGAGATGTGCTCCAGGCTGGAATCACCATGTTGTCTGCAGAGCCTTTGGGTGCTGCCTGGGAAAATGGTGTGCAGGAAACCCAGAAAACTGTCTGGTGAGAGATTATGAATCAGGTCTAGTCGAAAACCAAGCTCCCACAGCAAGGTGAGAAGTTCTGGGAGCAGAACTTGGGGGTCCAAGCCCTGAGGTCCATCTCCTTCTCCACACATGGCCAGGAGAGGCTTAAGCAGAGCTCTGGGAGTTTGGGATGCTCCAGCTGAGAAAGCCAATGGCCACACATCCCACCAAGCAGCAGCTCTCCTGGCAGGGTGCAGGGAAGGAGCAGGAGGACCAAGAGCTCAGGTGCAGGAGGAACCAGCAGAACTCCCACTCCTCAGTTTCCCACCAGAGCCAGCAGTGCAGGCAGGCTGGGAGAGCTGCACTGCCTTCCCAGGCTGGAGTGTCTCACTCTGCCTTTGTACTCGCCTGACAATAC
Source organism: Sakesphorus luctuosus (assembly GCA_013396695.1). Taxonomy (NCBI): domain Eukaryota; kingdom Metazoa; phylum Chordata; class Aves; order Passeriformes; family Thamnophilidae; genus Sakesphorus; species Sakesphorus luctuosus. The sequence continues at coordinate 921,320 of VWZD01011347.1, forward strand.
AGGAATAAAAATAACCAGGCTGCATCTGCAGAGAGATAAAAGTGAAGTTTGCCTTTTGTGTCTGTCCGGGCAGTGGGACAGCAGCACCAATGGAGCTGTGTGGACATGACACATGGGAATTTCTGACATATCTTTTCCCACTCTGACCTTGACAGACACAATAAAAAGGGATTTGCAGCACGCACACAGCCACTCAGTCCTAGCACCAAGGTTAGTAATACAGAGCATGTCTGTGTGCACGTGTGTCCCCGCTACTAACCCACTTCACCTCTGCAGGGTGGATGTTCCTGGAGGACAGGGGAGGGTGGGACAGACCTGGATCGAGAGAATTTTTGTTAAGGACTGTGTGTTTTGCCAAGCTGTGGCTACATTTGTGATGGCTGTGGCGTTCCAGAGCTCTGCTGTGTGATACCACATTAGATGGATATTAGAAAGCATGATCATAAAAGTGCTTTTCCAAGCAGCTGCCACACTGGCCTTCTAGAAGGGTCTTCCAAGGGATAATACAACCAGTCTTGCTTTTATCCTCCTGCAATATAACTCTGCAGAACAGACCTGGGTATTTGCAGAGGGTTTGTGCAGGACCCCAGGGCTCCAACAGGTTTATAGAGCTGGGATAGGGTTTAGCTGAGTTTATCAAGAAAATGGGTATTGTTGACAATTTCACCTAAAGAGCGAATGTGGATTTTGACACCAAAGCTCACCCAGCTGGGACTTCCAGTGAAGGGTTAATTGCAGCAGAAGGGGAAGTGTTCTGTAATTATCTTGTTGTTATAATTTTTATTAGCTAGTATTGTTGTCACTGTCTTCTCTCACTCTCTAAAATTAAAAGCATGTTTGGTGACTGTATTGCTCTTGGTCCTCAACCCATCAACGGGTGCTCTCCCCATGCACTGACTCCTTGTCCCTTCCTTCCTTTCAGTGTTCAGGTGTCTTTCACTCTTCCTTCACTGCTGCCACGTCTTTCTCCAGCCGGGCAAGATGTCTATGCTGGACATGTCTGAGTTTGGGGAGGCTGCTCCGTACCTCCGGAAAAGCTACACGGAGCAGCTGAAGCTTCAGACAATCCCGTTTGATGGTAAGAGCTTGAGGCAGCTCAGCACAGCTCTGTGTGAGTGCCCTGAGCCAGTCCCTTGGAGCTCTCCTGGGAATCCATCCCTGTCACTTTCCCAGTGCTGCTCCTCAGACTCCTGCAGAAACTTCAGACTTCCCCCCAGCACCCTGAGAGGGGAATTCCCTCAAAAGTGGGCAAAGCAGGTTTTGACTTTGCCCTTGTTTCCGAGGTGTGGGTGGAGGTGGCCCTTCATCTCCCCCAACACTGAGGGGTAGGAGGGCTGGGGGAAGTGGGCTCAGGTACTGGTGTCAAAGCCTTCTCCAGCTGCATTTCATTTCAGAGGTGTTCTCTCTGTCCCAGCCACCCTGATTTTCCTTGGCTTGCTGTGCTTGGGCTGCAGGGACCAACTTGCTCCTCTCAGCTGGGTGAACAAGGAGTGTGTTTCTTGCCCACTCTGTCCTTTTTAATGACAGTCTGAGTTCAGGCACACATGAAGCGGCAGATTTCTGTCAGGCTAAAAGGTGATCCCAGCAGAGTAAACAGCTTCCAAACACAAAGAAGGGGAAGAAATCCCAGCTCCTAGGACCAAGAACGTAGGGAGGAATAACCACTGTCCTTCCATGTTATCAAACTGCATTTATGTGGCTTTCAGTCAACAATTTCAAATGGTTTCCTACATTTCAACCTGTATGTCTCCCTTCCCTTCCCTTCCCAAACCCCCCCTCCCCAAACCTCCCCTCCCCAAACCTTCCCTCCCCTCCCCTCCTCCAGGAAAGAAGCGAGCTTGGATCCCAGATGAGAAAGAAGCCTACATCGAGGTGGAAATCAAAGAAAGCTCCGGTGGCAAAGTCACTGTGGAAACCAAAGACAAAGAAGTAAGCAAAATACCTTTCCTTTTCCAAGGGAGAGCAAGTGTTCATGGAGGGGGGATACATGTGACAAGATCACGCCTGAAACAAGGAGCTCCTGCTGATAACCCTGTCCCACTGCTGATGGGTCATGCCCCGGGGGGATACACACCGCGCTGTCAGGACACGTAGGCCATTTACTTGCCAAGAGTGGCTGTGGTTCAGCATCCCCCTATGGGGTATTGGCCGTCAGACACGGGTTATCGTGACAGACAGAGTGAGGGGACACTCGGGCTGGTCCTGCCCAGCCCTTGCAGAGGCAGCAGCGGCCCCAGCGCAGCCCTGGGTGATGCTGAGCCTCTGCCCGGCTGAGTCCGAAGGGATGAGAGTACAAGAAGGTAGAAGAGGTAAGGGGCCGATTGGCCAATTCCTGCTCCTTTGAGCCTGGATTTGCAGCGGGAGAGCAGGCGCTGGGCACAGGGGCTGCACAGGCTGCGAGGCTTCAGCTTTCCAGCTGCGGGAGGGAGGCAAGGCGAGCAAGAACCAGCTGGTATTTGTCAAGATAATATCCAGCACGATTAGCTGCAAATGAGCTTAATTAATATTCCTTTCTTGGCTGTGAAAGTCTCATGGCCCTGCAACTTCATTGCAGAGCAGAGACACGCTGGTGTGAAATTGGGAAAAAGAACAAGCACTTGACCAGGCAGCAAATAGCAGATCTTATTATTTTTATCTTTCTGTTAGTCAGAATGGCACTGAGAAGTGCTCATGTTTGCCAAATCGAAAAGAAATATGTATAATCATCTTTGAAAAGTGTTAAGACTCTGAAAATAATTTTGAAACTGGGAAAACGAGTAAGGAGATTTGTCCTCTCCAAAATAAGATTTATTGGGAGGGGTATAAATTTAAAAAGTTTATTCTGCTGTTTAGAACAGCTTCAGCTTCTGAGAGAAAAGCAATTTTCAAATTCTTTTTGCTGTTCCCTCTTGAAACTGTCTTTTTCTGACAATTTGTCAGGGATTTACAAAATCAGAAACTGTATCAGCTCTCCCTGGATCAGGGTTTCCAGCAGAAACAGTTTCAGAAGACACAAACCCACCCTTATCCTTCTGTGTACCCTCCTGCTGTTAACACCTAATGCCTTTTAACACCATGCACTTCAACTTCACCCATAAAAAACCCTCTCTGAAAGGTTTCATTTCATCTTTATTAACAAGACCAATTGCTAAATCCAGCTTGTCCCATCCAGGCCAGATCCGTAATGCGATAGTTTCCCTGTGCTTGGCTTTGTGGGATTAAATAAATCCAGTTTTAAGTGAAGGGGTACAGGCTTCAGCTGTTTGCCCAAATACCCAGGGACTGTGCTGCCCCAGGCTGTGAAAAAGAGCACAGGATGGGGGTGCCAAGCACATTGTGGGGGGACATATTGGTGTCCCCCAGCTTGGACTCTCCTCTGTCAGGCTCAGGCTCAGCCCCAGCCCATCTTCCTGAGGAGCAAGGAAGGAGGGCTTGATTGTCCCAGCTGGGCTCTGTGCCTGCGTGCTGGTGGGGCTCCCCTAGCTCTGTCACCCCAAAACAGAGGGCAGCAGGCACGGGGTCAGGGTTGTCCCCAGCATGGGATGGTCAGTATGTCCATCCACCTGGCAGGTGTTGGGGTAGAGGGTGTTCAGTAGAGTTGGGGTCCATCTAATATGTCCCCACCCCTCTGGCAGACACGGGTGGTGAAGGAGGATGAGGTGCAGCCCATGAACCCCCCCAAGTTTGACATGATTGAGGACATGGCCATGCTGACACACCTCAACGAGGCCTCTGTGCTCTACAACCTGAAGCGCCGCTACTCCCACTGGATGATCTACGTAAGCCCACAGCACCTGGGGGGGCACTCTGTGCAGTGCTGGGGGGAAGGGGCACTGGGACACCCCCACCCCTCACCCACCCATCTTCCCCCTGCAGACCTATTCGGGACTCTTCTGTGTCACCATCAACCCCTACAAGTGGCTGCCAGTGTACACGGCGCCCGTGGTGGCTGCCTACAAGGGCAAGCGGCGCTCGGAGGCTCCCCCGCACATCTACTCCATCGCTGACAACGCCTACAACGACATGCTGCGCAGTAAGCCCTGCCCTGGGGACCCCCATCTCGGGCTGCCTGTGCCCCCTGGGGCACGGCTGGGGTGGGCAGCACCACCCTAATGCCACCTCCTTGTCTTCCAGACCGTGAGAACCAGTCCATGCTCATCACGTAAGTGCCCCTCGCCCTGCCCAGTGTGAGCAGTCGGCACTCCGTGTGCTTTGCTCCCAGGGCAGCCCTGGATGGGCACCCTGTGCCCAGTGCAGCCCCCCCGGCCGTGTCCCCCCCACCCTGGCAGCTGTCACCCTTCCTACCCAGGCTGTGCCATGCCAGGTGACAAAGCTCCGTGGGCCGGGCGGGAAGGCTCCCCCACACCCCGACAGCTGCGGGAGCTGCCATGGGGCACCCGGGCTGCCAACATCCCCCGGGAGCCAGGGGCAGGGAGACATGGAGGCATTGGGAGCCAGGGAAGGAGACATGGAGGCATTGGGAGCTGGGGAAGGAGACATGGAGGCATTGGGGGCCAGGGGCAGGGAGACATGGAGGCGTTGGGGGCCAGGGGAAAGGACACAGGGAGGCATTGGGAGCCAGGGGGAGGGAGACATGGAGGCATTGGGAGCCAGGGGGAAGGAGACATGGAGGCATTGGGAGCCAGGGGGAAGGAGACATGGAGGCATTGGGAGCCAGGGAAGGAGACATGGAGGCATTGGGAGCCAGGGAAGGAGACATGGAGGCATTGGGAGCCAGGGGCAGGGAGACATGGAGGCATTGGGAGCCAGATGGAAGGAAACATGAGGAGGAAGGAGAAATGAAGGCATTGGGAGCCAGGGGGAAGAAGACGTGGAGGCCAAGGCCGCAGGGAGATGGCGGCCGGAGGGTTGGCAGCAGGGGAGGAGGGTGATGTGGGAGGGTGTGGGCCAGGTTGATTTCAAGTGACATATAGATAAGGGCTATATAAAGGACTCCAAAGGACCCTTGGCCGCTGCCAGGAGCCACGGACATTTTTAGCCTCGGCCATGGCCTAATTAGGAAAGGCAGGGGCTGCAGAGGGATGCTTGGCGTGTGTCCGGTGGCGGCTCCACTCCCCTCTCCCCCCGGCTCTTTGTGATCTGGGATTACAATGGGAGAGCAGCTAACTATAGGGATGAGCTCAGCAGGGCCTGCTGGCCACCCACAGCCCATGCCGGGCACGCCAGCCCGTGCCACACAGCACGGTGCCCCTGCCATTTCCAAGACACTCCAGCAAAGCAGGGCGTGCTGAAACCACCCCAGTGGGATCAGGCGAGGCTGGTCCCTGCTGATCCCAGACAGCTGAAGCCCCGGGGCCAAGGCTGTCCAGCCTTGGTGGGGCGCCACCACCTCCTGCCATGTCTGCGGTGGGCAGCTGAGCCCCCGCAGCACCTCCGAGCAGTCGGGCACAGCCCGGGGGACACCGTGAGGATGGAGCTGGGGTTGTCTCCAAAGGCAATCCCCAAAGACCAGGTGCCCCCAGACTGGGGGGACCGATGGCTCCAGCCTCCCTGCCCCTCGGGGGGTCCTTGGCTTCTCCCTCATGGCAGGTGTGTGGGGGCAGCTCGGCAGGGGCTCTGTGGGAGTTGTGCCTGTTCTGGGCTCCATGGGATTTGTGCCTGTGCTTTGCCTCATGCCCTTGATCTGTATTTCTGTTGCTCTAAGCGGAGAATCTGGTGCTGGTAAGACTGTAAACACCAAGCGGGTCATTCAGTACTTTGCCATTGTGGCAGCCTTGGGCGACACACCGGGCAAGAAATTAGTAAGACCCTCTTTTGAAACAAGTTCTTGCTGTTTTCTTCCTTTCTTTTTTTTCCCCCTTTTTTTCTTTTTTTTTTTCCTCCCCTCCCTCTTTCTTCTTTTTGGTGTTTCTTCCCCCAACTTTCTGCAGTTGGAAGTGTGTTTTGGACTGACCCACCCAGGGCTTGGCTTTTCCCTGACTTTTGAACAAGCAAGGCTTGAAATTATTCTGCTCAAGGTGAAATGGATTTTTTTTTTACGTGGCTGCTCAGTCTGTGCAGTCTGGAAGAGGTGCTTTAGATGTTCTCTTTCTTTTCTCTTCCATCTTCAACATCCCACCAATCTTCTTAAAGGCCATTTAAAGGATGGAATAAACCTTCCATTTCCCACCTTGCCTCTTTTAAGCCTTGCTTTTCAGCCTTTTCTCCTTTTTTTTCCTCCTCTTGTTCATTTTGTCCCTTTTCTACCTTGTGCTTTTCTTGCTCTTGTTTTGATTCTTGCATTTCTTTGGTGCTGGTTTTTTTTGAGCTGCCCTTGCAATTGCTTATTTCTTCTGGATACATTGAGGCTCCAGCCTGCTTTTCCCTCATGGAAGCAAACTGGTTGCTTTAGGTATCAAACAAGTAATACTTCAGCATTATTTTATTTCCTCTCCTTTGGGTTTGGATTTAACTGTTCTTGCTTTTTGATGCGTTTCTTTATATTCTTGAGCTAATCTATTTAACAACTTTTTGGCATTTCTTACAGAGTTTAATCCTCCCTTTTTTTGTTGTTTTTTCTTGGACTTTTTTTTGGCACTAAATGGTCATGCCCTGCTTTTCTGACCATGCTTCTTGTGGCTCTTGCCTGGCTTTCCTGGATTTCTAAAGACAATTTTCTTTCCTTTCTCTAGGCAGCTCTTGCCACTAAAACTGGGGTAAGTGATGTGGACTTTAATGCTGAGGACAGAGTTCTGCTGCACCATAGATCTAGGATGGGGTGATGTGTGGGGCCTCTGCCTTAGGTCCAAGGGCTGCCCCAGCACCTGGGCAGTGTCTAGTCCTCCTCTTGGCTTTGTATCTCCCACCTTCCCATAGCTGGAGGCTTTGAAGTTTCATCTCTTAGTGACTTTCTGTCTTCCTGACTCCAGCCTCTCCTGCAAGGGATCATTACTCTTCAAACACTCATTTCTAACCAGCAAAGTGTTTGCCTGGGGGTGTCGTGGACTCCTCTAAAGAGGAGATGAAGCCTCCACTCTCTGAAGGCTTTAGTGTGTCCCCCAGCCTTGAAGTCCAGCTGAGGCTGGTGGTGAAAGGGGCAGGGGAAGACCTTCTTTGCTCTGGCTGCAGACCAGTGTCCTGGTGATGCCTGGACATGCCACTCTCTGCAAAGCCCTGAACTGCCCCAGCCCACCACTCTGCAGCTGATGTCCTTCTCTGGGGTACATTTTTGAGGTGCTTGCTTAACTCCAAAGAAACCCAGGAAGTGTTCAGTCTGTGGTGCTCCCAGCACCCCGAGGGCTCAGCCCTTCCAGCAGCTCAGTCAAACATCCTCAGCCCTCATTTCCCCTGAGCCTTTAGCTGATGCACAGTCTTTTTTGGGGATTTTCATTATGAGTCTCAGACCACTTGGGAAAACTGAGAGTGAGACAGCTGTGGGGCTGAATCTGTGGGTCCCAGGGCTGCCCCCACTGAATCTCACAGCCCAGGCAATTTTAGATCATGTTGAATTTAGAGATAACAGATCCAAGGATATCCAGGTGACCAGATACAGTTTGTTGGTAACACTGATTCAGAGCTGCTTCCTCTCTCTTTGCCCTTCATGTGCCTGGAGCTGCAGAGGTGGAGAGCAGTTGTGGGTCCAACTCTGGAAAGAGAGTGAGGCTCTGGGTGGGCAGAGCCGAGAGTATTCCTCACCCAAGGAAAGCCCTATGGATTGTAATGTGTCAGAGCATGGGCAAAAGCCATCACAAAAAAATACTGCAGGTCCCAGTGCCACCAAACTCTATTGCTGTTGTCAAACCCCACCATCCTTCGTGTGCTTTGGCACCAACTTCTTGCTTCTCTCCTCAAATTCTTGTCCTGCTTTACCTGCATCAGGCATAGGCTGCCCCTTTGTCTTTGAACTGGGCATGTGAAACATGAATGGAAAAACAAGATTAAGGGAAAATTAAACCCAGAGTTTGCTCAGGAGAGCTCCCATGTGTCCAGCAGGTCACACCAGCTGGACCTGTGATGTGTTTCCATCACACTGGGACCCTGCTGTGCATGTTGTCAATAGAAGGAGCTGTTGATCCAGCCTGTTTTGATAGATCTTCTTTTCCAACCTGCTGTGATGTGAATTGTCCAAGACTTTGGTTTGGTGGAAGGGGAATTGTCTGACAGAGTCAGAGAGCCTGAAATGATTCTGACTGTTTTGATGACATCATATATTTGCTCTTGGTTTTCATATTGTAGCTCCTGAGAAAGGGGCTAAGGGCTCTGTGTGCAGAGGGCACAGTAGCCTCGGGTCTCCAGAGAGACCAATTCAGGCAAGGACAAATCCACAGAGAGCACTGCTGCAAATCCCAGCTCTACTGATCCCTAAACTCAGCATATGCAGGCTGGAGACTTACTCATTTTGGGATAGGGGAAATGTTCTGCAGCCTACTCTGAGCTCCTTCAGCCTCCCTAGTGAGATGACCTGTTTCAGGTGAGCTTGAAAACAGCTGCAACAGCTCACTCAGTGGAGACCTATCTTAGATGAGATTCCCAGAAGAGTCCCAATGCCTCCTGAGACAAGGAGATGCCTCAGGAGCAGCAGGCTCTCAAAAACAGTTAACAAGGCTAGCAAAGAGCCCCTCTCTCTGCTCCCTGTGTTGATGGTTATTCATCCCCTCTGGCTCAGTGGGAGCTCACACATCCTTTGGTTTTGTTTCCCAGGGCACCCTTGAGGATCAAATCATCGAGGCTAACCCAGCTATGGAAGCTTTTGGCAACGCCAAAACCATAAGGAATGACAACTCCTCGCGTTTTGTAAGTGCCTCAGCAGGACAGAGAGCTGGGAATGTTTCTGCAGGCTGGATGTTTGGCTGGTGGCTTTGTGGCTTTGTACAGTGGGAGCCCAAGGCACGAAGCAGGGAGCTGAATCTGCTTCCTGGTGGGGTTGGACTGCCAGGGTCGAGTGTTTTTGGTTACACCAGTGTGGCAAATAGTGGCCAGCATGAGTGGCCCTGGTGCTACAGGAGATGTCCCTTACAGGATCCAAGTTGGGGCTGGCACAGACAAGTGTGTCCCTTGCAGGAAGCAGCATTGTTTTTGCTGAGCCCAGCCTGGCTCTGCCCTGGGCTGCAGAGCTCCTGTGCCTCGGAGGGGAAGGAGGCACTGCTTGGGGAGACCCTCAGCACCCCACAGAGTGGAGGTGAAGGCAGGCTCAGTACCACCCCACCCCACAGAAGTGCTTAGTGTTAGGAACAGGCCTGAGGACAGGGATTTCTCTGCTCTCAGTTAAATTTCTGCCTGCTTGGTATTCAAAGCCTTGGGCAATGCTGTCTGAGCCTCTGCATGTTACAAGCCAGAAAACTTCACTCCTCTACCGTTCACACAGCCCAGTAACTTGCTTGGCATCAGCAGAAGCCCAAGAAGTGGACATTAACTCAGTTTCTAGGGGCTGTTCAGAGTTGTACCTGTGGAGCCAAGCCCAGAACTTACCTCCTGCACATGTTTCAGGGCAAGTTCATCCGGATCCACTTTGGCCCCTCCGGGAAATTGGCCTCTGCAGACATCGACATCTGTGAGTAGACACATGCCAGCTGCAGGGGGAGGGAAGTCATCTCACTGTTTGTGCTGGTGCTGCGTCAGCTCTGGGAAAAAACAAGCCCTCCTCTAACCCCTCTGCCCCATTTCATTGTAGATCTTCTGGAAAAATCCAGAGTGATTTTCCAGCAGCCCAAAGAGAGAAGTTACCACATCTACTACCAGATCCTCTCTGGGAAGAAACCAGAGCTGCAAGGTAAGGCAGCCAAAGATTCAGCACAGCCCTTAGAGCATGATGGCCTGGAAATAGCCACAGTGAGCTCTGCTGTCACCTTTGAGGCTCACAGGAATGAGCAAATCCTGCTCGCCATGCAGGTACTGCATTCCAATGTTTTGTAGGATTGGTGGATTATTCAGGGTGGAAGGGATTTCAAGAGGTCATCTAGTCCAGGTTCCTTTATCCCCACAGTCTGAGAAGCCACTAAAGCCTGTTCTGCCACTGTCTGGAAGCAGAGGTCACTCAGGGTCTACCTGCAGGGTGGGAGTGCACTTTGCAAAGCTGCCTTGCATGGAGTTCTCATCATGTGGTGGGTACAGCACTGACCTCAGCATGTGGAAGCTCGAGATTTAGTCCTTTTGGGGTTGGCAGAAGTGTTCTGCAGCCTACTCTGAGCTCCTCCAGCCTCCCTAGTGAGATGACCTGTTTCAGCTGAGCTTGAAACCACCTGCACAGCTCACTCAGGGCCCTGGTGGAGACCTATCCTAGTTGTGTCTTCCAAGCAGATCTGCCCTCCAGACGCCACATCCCACAGAGTGCTCAGGAAACCCTTCCCCATGAAGAAGGAAGGCTGGCACAGCCCCCTGGGGTAGTCAGGTTATGGCTATGGGCTCCTGAGCTTGATGCTAAGCAGCACCTTATTAGGCAGGTCTGGAGAGCAGCGCAGAGCAGTAATCTTATCTGGTGTCACAAGGGCATGGTGGCCACTTCTAAATCAGTCTGCAGCCAAGCCATATCCCAAGATAGCAAGCTGGAGGCGATCAAAGAAGAGGTGGACCCATCTGTGGACCTGCCTGGGCTGGAAGAGGCTGTTCCTCCACTGGCTGGTGCCCTCTAGTTGAGGCTGGTGGAGCCTTCGTTCTCCATTCATGTCCAAGGCTGTCCTTCTGCCCAGCTCTCTCTATCAGACTGACCTCACCCTCTGCATGTCTTCCCCCTACAGATATGTTGCTGCTCTCCCTCAACCCCTACGACTACCACTTCTGCTCTCAGGGTGTGACAACTGTGGACAACCTGGATGATGGCGAGGAGCTCTTGGCGACAGATGTACGTGTACAGCCCGAGCCAGGGGACTGGGGAGGGCACAGCCTCCTGCTGGGCAGCTTGGACACCTTCCTGCCTTCTGTGTCCCCCTCTAAATTAGCTGAGTTCCCTCTGGTTTATTGGCTGTTGCTCTATGTGAGCCTCCAAGAAAGCAAAGTGACTCTGAGCTCCATCAACAGCCTCATCTAGGCAGCAAAGAGAAATTCCCTGCATTAGGAAGGGCCTGAAGCACTCCCCATAGTGCCCATGAGAAAGAAGATCATAGAATTATATAATCATTACATCACTGAGGTTGGAAAATACCTCCAAGGTCACTGAGTTCAACCTGTGGCTGATCCTCACCTTGTCAACCTGACCAGAGCACTGAGTGCCATGTCCAGTCATTCCATGGATACTTCTAGGGATGGGGACTCCACCACTGCCCTTGTCAACCCCTTCTAATGCCTGACACTGTCAGTGAAGAAATCCTACCTGATGTCCAACCTGAACCTTCCCTGGCACAGCTTGAGGCTGTTTCCTCTGGTCCTGTCCCTTGTTCCCTGGGAGCAGAGCCCGACTCACCCCTGGCTCAGGGAGTTGGAGAGAGTGATAAGATCTTCTCCTAAGACCTCAGCTGAGAAAAACTCCTTCTTGTGGATGTTAGGCTAGTCCTTTTGTTTTCAAATAGGTCTTGTGAGAGCTGGGCTCACATTCCAAATCCCATGGACATGTTTCCTTTGCTAGGTGCCCACCCTGCCCAGAGTCCCAGGACAGGGAGAGCACCTTAGGAGATGGTGGGAGGATGGACCAGCCTTCACCTCAGAGGGATTTTGTTCTATCTATGCTGCTTTGTCTCTCCTCAGCATGCCATGGACATCTTGGGCTTCAGCAATGATGAGAAATATGGCTCCTATAAAATAGTGGGGGCCATCATGCACTTTGGCAACATGAAGTTCAAGCAGAAGCAGCGAGAAGAGCAGGCAGAGGCTGATGGCACTGAAAGTGAGTTGGGCTCTGGGCTGGGCATACAAATTCCCCCAAGGGCAGGCTGGGATAATTCCCCATGCCTGGCCTGTGAAGGTCTGTGACCATGATCCAAAACACCCACACTGTCCTGGGCCCTGCTGTAGGGCCACAAAGGGGCCTGTCCTGGAGAAGGATATTTAGGACAGTCTTCCTGCAGGCACAAAGGGGTTTCATCTGAATCAGAGTTGTCTCAACAGCATCACAGGGTGTCACACCCCAGCTGTTCAGTCTTCTCCTGCTTTTCATCTCTTGCACTTCTTTAGACAGCATTCCAGAGCAGGGCATCCACAGGGAATGAGGACTGCAAGGACCTGCTCAGGTCACAGCCTCCTGAAGAGCAGTTAGAGCAGGATAAAGCCATTGTCTCACTTTTGCCCGTTTGTTGCTTGGGAAAACCCAATGCAAATCATAGATCTTAGAATAGTCAGGCTGCAGAGCAAACCTGGAGGAAGAGGGTGACTTTCCACCATGTGAAAGGATGAAAAGGGGGAGCCCCAGCACTTACCTGGAAGGTTTAAGCAGGGATCCATCAGAAATGACTACCTGGATCAGAGCTTGTCATGCTCACATTCATGAAGGAAGACCTCACCTTGCCTGAGGAATGTCAACACAGGCTTTGGCTGCTACTTGGTAATTAATGAAGATTTTGGTCTATTTTGGTCTAGCAGTGATTTCCCTACATGTGCAATTTTCTATCTACAATATGCTATTAAGAGTCTGTGAAAGACAAGGAAGAAAATCACCTCTTTTGTGGTCAGTTCAAATTCACTGCATGAGAATCCAGACTTCCACTGGAAAATGCACAGAATTCCCAGATATATAGCAGTTGTATCCAAACACTAAATTCTCAGGCAGAAGGTTCAGATTTTAAAAGCATCATACGATATCCCAGATGGGAAATCATGTGAGACACTGGAGGAGACTCTGGAGCAGATGGGAAAACTAGTATAGTTAACATTGATCATCATAAGGGCTGGTCATTTTTTTTGCTTCCAATTTTTTATTTCCCAGAGCTTTCTTGCTGGCTCCTCATGCCTTTGTACTGCTTTCCAGGTGCTGACAAGGCTGCCTACCTCATGGGGATCAGCTCAGCTGACCTCATCAAAGGGCTGCTCCATCCTCGTGTCAAAGTGGGCAACGAGTATGTGACCAAAGGTCAGAATGTGGAGCAGGTGAGTGGCACAGGACAAGGGCTCCCTGCTCTCACTGGGGAGTGGCTCCTCTGCTTCAGTTCACTCCCTTGGGTTTAGGAGAGCACTCCAGAGAAGATGTATCCATAGTTAGTGGCTTTTAGCAGCTGGGAACGTTGGTAGCAGAGCTGGTAGATAGTTTTGCACATTAACCATGGCTGGAGGTTCAGTGCACTGTCTTTGAAATGTGGATTGGATCACAGCCAGAGGAGCTCCAGGTTCTGTGGATCTTCAGAGACAGTCACAGTCCTGTGGAGAGGTCAGCCCTGAAAAGTGGAAAACTCATCCAAACACGCATCTGAACTGACCTTGTGGGAAGTTCAAATGAACCAAAAGTGTATCTTGTCAGATTCCAGCCACATCCCTGTTCAGAACCCAAACCTGGCCTAACTAGTGCAAGCCAGTCTTTGACTACAACTCAAGAGGATCTTAGGAGCTGGCATCTTATCCAAAGTGAGCTGTAGGCTCTTGACAGGCACATGGCTTCTGAAAATAGCACTTTAGACTGAATTTGTGCCCTAAGACTTGGAAGCAGGACCAGGCCAGGGACACAAGAACACATTTGTGAGCAATGTGAAAAATAATTTTGGAGCATATACTATAACCACAAACTCCCTGGACCTCTCTCTCTCCATCCTTTGAGTGCCAAGAGGAGCTTTCTTCACAAGCCTCTGGCCCCTACAGAAGCAGGGAGAAGCTCATGGGCTGCTCTGTGACTTGCCTTGCAGGTGCTCTATGCTGTGGGAGCCCTGGCTAAAGCCACCTACGATCGCATGTTCAAGTGGCTGGTGACAAGGATCAACAAGACCCTGGACACCAAGCTGGCCAGGCAGTTCTTCATTGGAGTGCTGGACATTGCAGGCTTCGAGATCTTCGATGTGAGTTCTGCAGGACCCTGCAAAGGGTTTGGGAGAAAGGTGTAGGGACAGCTCAGTCCTCTGGAGTTTGACAGCTCTGTCTCCTCCAGTAAACTGCTGGCCTTGATGGGAAAGAGCTGTTGTCTGAATTAATTCAGGTGGAGCAAACAGGCATCTCACAAGGGCTGAGTTAACATTGCTGTAGCCACATCTCCAGTGAGTCCTGGCTACCTTGTCTCATGGCAATGCAGCTGGGCCTGGCAGAGATCACCCTTCACATCCAGACAAAGCAGAAGTGTGAATCCCTTCACTTCTCGAGCTCCTCCTTCTGACTCACCTCTGTGCTGTTCCTGCAGTTCAACAGCTTTGAGCAGCTGTGCATCAACTTCACCAATGAGAAACTGCAACAGTTCTTCAACCACCACATGTTTGTCCTGGAGCAGGAAGAGTACAAGAAGGAAGGCATTGAGTGGGTCTTCATTGACTTTGGCCTGGACCTGCAGGCTTGCATCGACCTGATTGAGAAGGTAAAACATGAGTTAGTGCACATAAACTGCTGGTAGGTGGTTTGTTTGCAAAGGCTGGAGCAGTGAGAGGTGCTCCGCTACCAAAATTAAGTTATTCCTTCCCCAGTCAGTGGCAAGTGCCCAACTTTAATTTCTCCACATTTACAGTTCAGAGCCTCCAGCCCACTGAGATCTTTTTGACACATATTTTGATTTTAGGACAACATGAAAACTCTGCTTCTACCTGCTGGTGAGGCACAAAATCTGGTGCAGCCTTTTGCTCCAGAGAATGATGGTATCTGCCCCTTTTTTCCTTCCCACTTGTTGCCCCCTCAGTGCCTCTTACTTGAGCACTTGCTGATTCAGAGCAGTTTGTAGAAAATATCTCTATGCATGGAGAAAACTCACCTTTTTTTTTGTGTGGCAAGGAGCAAACCTATCAGGATACTGGAGGGGATCTCTCCTTACAGCAATCTGAGAGAGCTGAGCAAGATCCCATGTCTTGCAGGCCAGTCCCACTCGGACTGGAGCACACCAGTGATGGTTTGACCCCATGGCCAATGTCCCACACCTGGATGAGAACAAGGACTCTCAACTCAAACCTTGCCCCACATTGCTCAGTGGCACAAAGAATCCCCTGTTTTGGGATGGGACCTGGCAATGCTGAGCTCAGTTCTCTTTACACCCCCTTCTCCCTGCAGCCAATGGGAATCCTGTCCATCCTTGAAGAGGAGTGCATGTTCCCTAAAGCCTCTGACATGACATTCAAATCCAAGCTCTACGACAACCACATTGGGAAGTCGCCCAACTTCCAGAAGCCCCGTCCAGATAAGAAGCGCAAATACGAGGCCCACTTCGAGGTGGTGCACTATGCTGGTGTGGTATGTCCTGTCAGCTCCTGCACAGCACCCACACCTTCCCCTGGCTGGACAGGGCTGTCCTCACCTGTGCCTCTCCTGTGACAGGTGCCATACAACATCATTGGGTGGCTGGACAAGAACAAGGACCCCCTGAATGAGACAGTGGTGTCCGTCTTCCAAAAATCCCAAAACAAGCTCCTGGCCTCTCTCTATGAGAACTATGTGGGTTCTGCTTCAGGTAAGCAAAACTCTCACCTTTTCTGACATCAGTCTCTCCCTCGTTTTGCAGCAAAGCCTCCTCACCCCACACCCAGCTGTTGGTGCAGCATCTGGCAGCCTGGGCAAAGGGAAGACCCACACTGATCCCTAAATCTTCCCTGGCCTGGATAGCTGGGTGCTGACCTAAGGGCTTTAGGTGTGTGGTCAGGACCAGGCTGAGCTTGTGTAGGGCTGCGGGGCTGTCCTGGTGGCCCTGTGACTTTGGGGTGTGTGAAGGGGTTGTTACCAGGACCTGAGGAGCAACATCCAGAATTGGGTGCTGTGGGAGATACTTTTGGTGTCTGTGGTTTTGTTCTGTATTGGGGCTCAACCACAATTGTTCTACAGAGAACAGGGGCTGTGGGAATTTCAGGGGTGTTTGGGGGTGCTGCTGAGTCCTCCAAGCAGAGCAGATGTTTGGCTGATGTAATTAATCAATATTTCCACCCGACAGAGGAGCCCCACAAGCCAGGCACCAAGGAGAAACGTAAAAAGGCAGCTTCCTTCCAAACAGTGTCACAGCTGCACAAGGTAAGAGCCAGCCCCTCATCCATGGCAATGAGGGAAACGTGCTCAGAGGGTCCCACTGGCAGTCCCTCTTTTCTGCCAAGACTCTTGGCATGTTGCACATGACCTCCAGTAGCCTGAAAGACCACCAGAGCTCCTGAAAGACCACCACTAGGCAAAGGGTGCCAAAACCCTCTCATCCCTGAGCAAGGGGCCTGTGCCTGGCAGAGTCCCAGCCTGTCCCTGTGCTCCTAGGGCAGGACACAAAGCTCCAGGCTGGGACAGTGATGGCTCCCATGGAGCTGGGTCTGGTGCTGCTCCTGCCCACGTGACGCTTGCGCTGCTCGGCAGCTCCTTCGCCTTTGAGAGAGAGGCAGTTAAGACTTGTAGTGATGTTTAGATAATGTATTACATGAACATCACTTTAAGTCTGTGCTACTTCTCTCCTCATTCTTGCCAGCGGGAAGGACAACCTTTGGGCAGAAGAAAATGGAGGAGGATCTTGCAGGTCTCTGAGTAGGCAGCTCTCTGTCCTGGGAGGTGGCCTGAGCTATTCTACATCTCAGGACAACACACACCCCGTTCCATGCTCATCACAGGAGTTATTAGTCCAGCCCCGAGCTTAACCAACCAGGAAACAGCACAGAGGGGTGTGTGGGCCCATATCCTGCCATGGCAGCCTTGTAGTGACAGGGCAGTGGGCACAACACCAAGCCTGACAGGGCTCAAGGAGTGTTTGAACAGTGCTCTGAAGCACATCATGGGATTTTCAGGGTGTCCTGTGCAGGGCCAAGTGTTGGATTTGGATGGTTCTTGTGGGTCCCTTCCAGGCTTGGAATACTCTGTGATTCTGTGAGAGGGTGCTTGAAGAGGGCAGTGCTCTGGCAGAGCCCCTGTTCAGGGAGAAGTGTGACTTTTTTTTCTCCTGGATGAATCACAGACCTTGGGGAAAGGTGTCTGTGGTGAGAAGTTGCCTCGTGATGATGTGGAGCTGCGGGAAGGTGTTCTCTTCCCTGAGCTGGTCCTGGACAGGCTGAGCCTGTATGAGCAGGGGAAGGAAAGAATGAGGGTGCAGATGCTTTTCCCACAAGCAAAGGTAGGGCCAACTCCAGGCTTGAGCCCTGCCTTGGAGAGAGAAAGAGGTGCAGTCTAGACTGGTAGGGCCTTCTGTCACAGCTGTAGAGGGTGGAGGTGCAGGGGAGTCCTGATGAGCTGATGGCAGCCAGTGTGGGCACCAGCGCTGGAATTGCAGGGTGCTGAGCACAGGGCTGATGAGCACCAGCAGAGCTCTGTGCCAGGAATATGCTCAGTCTTGTCTTCCTGACTCTCCTCTCCAGCAAAACTTTGTCTATAAATACCTGGGAATTATCTGGCTCCTCTCTGGCACAGTAAAACCTGCAGGTGCCACTTGGCATGTCTGCCAGCCCAGTCTCCTTTGCCACAGCTCCCTGCCGTGGTCCCACCCTGGGGCTGGGGATGTCCCTCTGGCAGGAGAGCAGGAGGAAATTCCCCGTTTCCCATGACATAAGGGACCCTCACTCAGGGTCTGCTCTCTCCCTGCCTGTGGGGGGAAGGGACTGGAGAGAAGTGTTGTAGGGGAGCAGAGCTGTCACCTCACCCTGTGTCTGCCCTGCAGGAGAATCTCAACAAGCTGATGACCAACCTGCGCTCCACCCAGCCCCACTTTGTCCGCTGCATCATCCCCAACGAGACAAAGACCCCAGGTAGGGATGGGCTGAGGCAGCAGCTTGGCAGTTCCCTTGGGAACATCCACATGTGAGAGCTGGCAGGGATTCTTGCACTCACCTTCTCCCCAAACCTTTTCATTCTGCCACTGAGTCCTGACCCCATCTCAGTGTTGATTCTCCTGTGTCCCAGGAGAATGAGCTTTGCCAGGCTCATGTTTTGACTGTGCATTCATGCTTGGGCTGCTTTGCATGTAACAGCAGGCACAGATGAGTCTTTCAGAGTGACTCCCACCATCTGAGGCCCAGGCTGCAGCCCTGGTGCTCAGCACAGACCTGCAGGCCAGGTCAGCACCCATGTCCAAACCATGGGCTATTTCCAGAGTTCAAGCCCAGGCTGCGGCTCTTTTTGCTCTGCCTTCTTGGGCTGAGCCCCTGCTCCATCTGTGTTCTCCCCCACAGGAGCCATGGATGCCTTCCTGGTGCTGCACCAGCTGCGCTGTAACGGTGTCCTTGAAGGCATCCGCATCTGCCGGAAGGGATTCCCCAACAGGATCCTCTACGCAGACTTTAAGCAGCGGTAACTCCTTCCTTGCCAGGCAACCCACATGTGTTCTGAGGGGAGACAAAACTTGTCCTGGCTCTGACCTGCTCCCCAGCTTGTGCAAGGCTGGCCTGAACTGCTTCATACCCCCAGTGCATTTACAGTTTGGGATAGTTCTGCTGCTGGCCCTGGGGTGCCAGGCATGCATAGGTTGGTGCCAGATGGGGTGAGATCTGGTGAGTCTGAGATGCTGAATGCAGGGCTAGTGCAGGAGGATGGTGGCAAAGCTCAGACCCTCCAATCCTGGCTCAGATTTTTCTCTGCCCTTGGGATGGATCCTTACCATTCTCCAGCTGGTCTCATCCACACTGCTTGACCTGGGCATGACCAGGCATGGTGAGGCCAGTGGTCTTCTGCTTGCACAGGCTCCCTGGTGTCCAGGGACTAAGATCTGGCAGGTTTCCCTGGTGCCTACTCTGCAGAAGAGCCAATACTGTATCCTGGAGCACCTGCTTCATACATGGCTCCAGCCTGTGCTGCAGCAACATGTCTCTGGTGGGAACTGGCATGACTGGGGTTCAGGGGTGGTGATGGAGCCATTGACCCTGTGTTGCAGTTCTCCTACATGTCCTCCCTCTGCCTTGTCCCTGCAGTTACCGTATCCTGAATCCAACAGCCATTCCAGAAGATAAGTTTGTGGACAGCAGGAAGGCCACAGAGAAGCTGCTGAGCTCCCTGGAACTGGACCATGCACAGTACAAGTTTGGTCATACCAAGGTGAGACCAGGCAGCTGTTCCTTGGAAAGGAGACATGGCCCCTCCTGTCTCTCTGCATTCCCAGTGCCCAGCCTGTCTCTGCCTGGCCATGGCCCTGCTGCATCCCTACACTCTGCAGAATGCATGAAGCCCTTGAAGGGACTGAGGAGGGCAGAGGAAGGTGCAGGCTGGGAAGGGAAGAAACTGGTCAGAGCAGGTCACCTTGTGACACCCAACACAGCAGCTTTTGCCCACTGGGGAACACAATGTGCTCAGGGCAGGAGATCAGGTGCCCAGGTGCCTGTGCCATGTGTGGGTGCACCTCCAGCCAGAGCAAAATGTTGGGTGTATGTCCCTGCAGGGAGAGCACCTAAACCCACAGTGGGTAGCCCTCATTGCTCCATGTATCCCCACTTTGGGGCACAGGTAGCCCAGGTCTGCTTGGCAGGTAGTGGTCCCCCTCGAACCCTCTGTCCTCTCTGCTGGTGACTCCATTCCCACTCTCCTGCCCACAGGTGTTTTTCAAGGCTGGTTTGCTGGGCTTGCTGGAGGAGATGAGAGATGAGCGTCTGGCCAAGATCTTGACCATGCTGCAGGCCAGAATCCGCGGGTTCCTCATGCGCCTGGAGTATCAGAAGATCATCAGCAGGAGGTAGAGTCGGAGGGGGAAGAGGCAGAACTTTGTGTCTCCTTGTTCCTTCTGCACATCAGTGGATTTGACCTGTGGGTCTTCCCTGTGCCTGGCAGTAGGTGGTGAAGGCCTGAGGGATGGAGGCAGACCTGGGAGAGGCCTGGCATGGCCCTGATAGGGGGGATCTAGTTGAGGGGAGCCTCTAGTTTCCACTGGAGGATTCAGAGGGAGGCAGAGTGAAGAGAGTGAAAGCCAGGCCACCCCACCCACCCCACCAGGGCCAGTCTGGTGTGCAGACAAGGTGCCATTCATTCACCATTCTGCCATTTGTCCAGGTGGTGGATAATGGAGCCATGTCCAGGCCTGCAGAGGACAGGGTGGAACATGGGGAATCTACAGCCCTGATGATGCTGTGCTTGTATCCCTACAGGGAAGCCCTCTATACCATCCAGTGGAACATCCGGGCCTTCAACGCTGTCAAGAACTGGTCCTGGATGAAGCTGTTCTTCAAGATCAAGCCTTTACTCAAGTCTGCTCAGACTGAGAAGGAAATGTCCAACCTGAAGGAGGAGTTCCAGAAGCTGAAGGAGGCTCTGGAGAAGTCCGAGGCTAAAAGGAAGGAGCTGGAAGAGAAGCAGGTCTCCATGATCCAGGAGAAGAATGACCTGACTTTGCAGCTGCAGGCAGTGAGTGTCTCACCTGCTCTCTGGAGGTGTAAAGGCAGAGCAGGGGCCATGGGTAGAAGGAGGAGCAGAGTGTGGTAGATCCCTCCTTCAGTCTCTTGCAGTTCTGAGGCTCCCTCATGGTCACAATCTGTCTGAAATGCAATGTAAGATGCAGCGCAGACCTGAACAACCTCACATCTCAGGGCTGCCCCCTGGCTCTGGAAAGGGTGTTCTCCTCAGGTGGGAGTGGAAGGGATGGCAGTGTTTGCTCACCAAACTGTGGCTCATCTGTGCCATTTCTGTGCCAAGAAGTGTCAGTCCAGTGTTTCCTTCCTCTGGAAAGATTCAGTTGCTCTTTGGCCCTGGTTAGTGGTAGTGATTGTCCTATGAACTTTGGAAATGGGCAGTAGCTGTATTTTTTGTACTCCTGAGCACCCTGGGCTTGCTCTGCCTCTTCCACAAGGAGAACTTCAGCTCTGGGCCAGGACAAGATGGCTCAGAGCCTGCTGGGGTGCTCCGGGGACAGTGGGTGAGCACTGGCTCTCCTGTTCCTCTCCCAGGAGCAAGACAACCTGGCAGATGCAGAGGAACGCTGTGACCTGCTGATCAAATCCAAGATCCAGCTGGAGGCCAAGGTGAAGGAGCTGATGGAGCGTGTGGAGGACGAGGAGGAGATGAACTCAGAGCTCACCGCCAAGAAGCGCAAGCTGGAGGATGAGTGTGCAGAGCTGAAGAAGGACATTGATGACCTTGAGATCACTCTGGCCAAGGTGGAGAAGGAGAAACATGCCACAGAGAACAAGGTAAGAGACCGCCCTGCAGAGCCCAGCCTCACTGCCCTGGGGCCTCAGTGCTGGTGGGGGCACCAGAGACATGTCAGGTGTGGGGGAGCTGGGGTAAGACAGAGTGAAAAGGGATGTGGGAGAGACAAAACCCTCACAGTGTCCTGCCTTGTTCCCAGGGGGGTGTGGGCAGAGGGTTCTGTGCTATGAAAAGTGAGCTGGGGCTGATAACCCCTCTGATGGCACCATCCTGGCCAAGGGAGAGGGGCTGGCTGCTATTGGGGTGCTGAGCTGCTGTTGACCACGGACCTCCTGCCTTTCAAGGGTCGGGCTGCTGAAGCAGCTTTGCATCCTCTGTGAAAAGATGGACTTAATTTTTGATTGCATTAATTTAGGTTAAAAACCTGATTGAGGAGATGGCTGCTCTGGATGAGATCATTGCCAAGCTGACAAAGGAGAAGAAAGCCCTGCAAGAGGCCCACCAGCAGGCCTTGGATGACCTGCAGGCTGAGGAAGACAAAGTCAACACACTGACCAAAGCCAAGGTCAAACTGGAGCAGCAAGTGGATGATGTGAGTCATAGGCCAGTGACAATGAAGCAAGAGAGGTTTTAGCCACATCTCCAGGAGAGCACAAAGGCTGTTCTTGAGTGGGAACTGGAGGGTGAGGTCATTACCAGATCCCAAATGAATATGTCCAATTGATGCATAACCCCAGTGACAAACTGCCCTGAACCAAGAGGTTCCTCATGGACAGCAGCCCTGGGCTGAGGGAATGGGACTGGAGACCAGCTGGGAAACACCTCTGGCTCTCAGGGCTGGGTGAAGTTCCCACAGCAATGGACATGGGTAAGGGTGGGGTTACAGAGTGTCCTTTCCCCTCCCTATCCCACCTTCCTTCATTCTCCAGCTGGAAAGCTCTCTTGAACAAGAAAAGAAGATCCGCATGGACCTGGAAAGGGCAAAGAGGAAGCTTGAAGGAGACCTGAAGCTGGCACAAGATTCTATAATGGATCTGGAGAATGACAAACAGCAGCTGGAGGAGAAGCTCAAGAAGTGAGTGTGTGACATGTGCCTGGGCTCTGGGTTTGTTCAGCACCTCTAAATCAAACATCTGTGTGGCCTCTGCAGGGACTGCTGGGACGTGGCTCTGGGTGCTGCTGGTCTGACCAGTTCAGACAAAATGAGGGCTGAGCTCTCCTGGGCACTTTGAAGGGTTGCTGAGGAGTTTGTGAGCTACACAGACTCATAGATTAGGGCACTATAGACCTTGGGGTACATACGGTTGGAGAGGAGGGACCTGCCTGGCAGGATCCAAACAGAGCTGGGACCTCAGATGCAAGTATAGACTTCATCACTCATGCCCCAGTCTTGTTGGGGAGCTGAAGAACACCTTGGTACCTCAGAGGGAAACCCTCAGAGCCAGTTTGGCTACTCCAGCCCTCCCTGATAGCCTTTCATGTGCTGGTTTTTACCTCTGCAGTCCCTTTCCTGTGGGGGTTTATTTGTCCTCTGACTGGGGTGTTACAGTGCAGGGACCTTCAGGAGCCAAAAGGACCTGTCAGGACAGTGTTTGTCTGAACAGAGGCTCTGCCTTCTTTCTGTACAGAAAGGACTTTGAAATCAGTCAGCTGAATTCAAGGATTGAAGATGGGCAAGTGACTGAGACCCAGTTGCAGAAGAAGATCAAGGAGGTCCAGGTATGGTATGAAGAGCTGTTCTTGCAGCCCAGGAATCCAAAATTTCCATCAGATTTAATATGCTGGGGAATCTGCATGGGCCAGTTCCTCTCTGAGCACAGGGGCATCTCCTTGGAGAAAGAGTGATGGACAAAGCTGGCATGGTAGGCAGAAGCAAAGCCCTCTGCCAAAATGTGGTGGGCAGAAAGTTAAAGAATGAACTATCAAAGTGAACTCTATCACCAGCCTGAGGAACAGCTTCTAGAACATAGACCTCTGTCCAAAATAAAACCTGTAATTCAGTGCCCAAACTATGGAAATCCAAATTTAGTGTGCTGGGCTTCTTCCTGTCAGAGACAGGTCCCCATTCATGGAATTTCCCATGAAAAGAAGCCAATACCAGCCTGGATTCTCTTGGGAGGGCACAGAGGAGAGCAGGAGCTGCATAAAACACACTACCAAGGAGCACCAGGAACTCCTGCCTGCCAAAACAACCGGAGCATTTGCTCCAGACTTGTATCATGTTGCTCCCCATGATCAGTGGAGATGCCTTGCTCCCTTGTGGAGAGCAAAGATGCTGGAGCTTCCCCTGGAGCATCTGCCTCACTCTGTCACTGCAGGGCCGCGTGGAGGAGCTGGAGGAGGAGCTGGAGGCCGAGCGAGCAGCCAGAGCCAAGGTGGAGAAGCAGCGGGCAGAGGTGTCACGAGAGCTGGAGGAGCTGAGCGAGCGGCTGGAGGAGGCCGGAGGGACCACGGCCACGCAGCTGGAGCTCAATAAGAAGCGGGAAGTGGAATTCCTGAAGCTGAGGCGGGACCTGGAGGAGGCGACGCTGCAGCACGAGGCCACGGCGGCCGCGCTGCGCAAGAAACACGCGGACAGTGTGGCCGAGCTGAGTGAGCAGATCGACAACCTGCAGCGCGTCAAGCAGAAGCTGGAGAAGGAGAAGAGCGAGATGAAGATGGAGGTGGACGACCTGTCCTCCAACATTGAGTACATCACCAAGAACAAGGTGGGTGCTGGTTCTGCGCAGGGCTGGTTTGCCTCTTCTGTGAACATCAGTGCAACTGGTTGCAGTGTATCCATAGGATGGTGTCCCAGAGAGCTCTGGGGGTGTTTAGCCTGGAGAAGAGGAGGCTCAGAGGTGACCTCAGCACTGTCTGGAACTACCTGAAGGGAAGTTCTGGCCAGCTGGGGGTTGGGCTCTTCTCCCAGGCACTCAGCAATAGGACAAGGGGGCACGGGCTCAAGCTCTGCCAGGGGAAATTGAAGTTGGAGATGAGAAAAAACTTCTTTGCAGAGAGAGTGCTGAGGCATTGGAATGGGCTGCCCAGAGAGGGGGTGGATTCCCCATCCCTGGAGGTTTTTAAAGTGAGCTTGGCCGTGGCACTGAGTGCCATGATCTGGTAAATGGACTGGAGTTGGAGCAAGGGTTGGACTTGATGATCTGGGAGGTCTTTTCCAACCCAGTCCATTCTATGATTCTTTGCTGTGGCCAAGTCCCTGTTTTTCCCCCCATGTCCTTGTGGCAGTGTCTTGCTTGTCCTAGTGAAGTCTGGAGGCTCTGGGAGGGCATTTTGTGGAGACTGACTTCAGGGAGCCATTATTAGCTTAGCAGAGACAGGAGAGCTCTGGCACCTCCTGCTCCCTGCCTCCTGTGCCTGTGGGATCTGCTGAGAGGACAGCGAGTCTCAGGCTGGGAGAATGGTGCTGTCAGGCTTGAGCTGGGGCTCACACAGGCTGTGCTTGGTGCCTGCAGGCCAATGCTGAGAAGCTGTGCCGCACCTACGAGGACCAGCTGAACGAGGCCAAGGCCAAAGTGGACGAGCTGCAGCGGCAGCTGACGGACGTGAGCGCGCAGCGGGGCAGGCTGCAAACTGAGAATGGTATGTGGGGCAGGAGCAGGGGGCACACGGCTGCCTCGGAGCTGCTCTGGGTGGGGGAGTTGGGGTACAGCCAGGCAGAGTGTCCTCCTTGCCCCAAACACCCTAGTTATGCATGAGAAGGAGGGGTTCCTTTGCCTTCAGCTGCTTGCACCTCTGCCCTTGGCCCAGCTTGCCCAGGCTGGGACACAGCTGGGACTGCAGGGGGCTCTGGGGCAGTGCAGACTGGTGCAGATTGCAGCCCTTCAGCCCCAAAGCAGCTGGTTTTGCTCTGTTTGAACCCAGGGGAGCTTAGTCGGCTGCTGGAGGAGAAAGAGTCCTTCATCAACCAGCTGAGCCGTGGCAAGATCTCATTCACACAGAGCATCGAGGAACTCAAGAGGCAGCTGGAGGAAGAGACTAAGGTGAGACTGATCTCTGAGTGACATGGATCTCAGGGAATGGGGAATGTGTCACACTGTGGCAGTGGCCCAGACTCTTGGACTGGGGAGGAGGGACATACCCTGCACACAGGGCAGCTCTTAACCTGAGAAGAACAGAGGTCTCCTGCTGCTGCTCCCAGTCCCGATGCCATGGCTGCCATGGATCTTGGGGCCACCTGCTGCTCTCACAAGGGCTGCTCTGCCTTCCTCAGAGTAAGAACGCCCTGGCCCACGCCCTGCAGGCCTCCCGGCATGACTGCGACCTGCTGCGGGAGCAGTACGAGGAGGAGGGGGAGGCCAAGAGCGAGCTCCAGAGGAACCTGTCCAAGGCCAATGCTGAAGTGGCCCAGTGGAGAACCAAGTACGAGACTGATGCCATCCAGAGGACTGAGGAGCTGGAGGAAGCCAAGTAAGTCTCATGGTACAAGTCATTTCCTTGCAGGTGACAAGGTCCCATTCACTGATGGGGCTCTCCTAGACCCTAGGGTGACATGGCACCCTCCTGCCTGGATTGGTGGCTGTCTGGGGAGGTCACAGCCTCAGAGCGGTGGGGTGACATGACACTTGGGCAGGGGGTGCTCACTCTGGCTACCACTGGCAGGAAGAAGTTGGCCACCCGGCTGCAGGAGGCAGAGGAGGCCGTGGAGGCCGCCCATGCCAAGTGCGCCTCGCTGGAGAAGACCAAGCACCGGCTGCAGACGGAGATCGAGGACCTCTCAGTGGACCTGGAGCGTGCCAATGCTGCCTGTGCTGCCCTGGACAAGAAGCAGCGCAACTTTGACAAGATCCTGGCTGAGTGGAAGCAGAAGTATGAAGAGACCCAGGTGGAGCTGGAGGCGTCGCAGAAGGAGTCACGCAGCCTGAGCACGGAGCTCTTCAAGCTCAAGAATGCCTACGAGGAGTCCCTGGACAACCTGGAGACCCTCAAGAGGGAGAACAAGAACCTGCAGGGTAGGACTGGGCTCAAGCTCTCCCCCTGGGCTCTGCCCAGACTCCTGCTCCCCTGTCCTCAAGCATATGGTGGGGTTGGGTCCCTTGTCAGCAGGGAGCAGACTCTGCTGCTCAGCCCATCCCTGGAGGGATGCAGCAGTCCTGCCAGGATGCCAGAATGTGTCCTGCCCTCTTGCTGGGGCACTTTGGGAGGACAGGCAGAGTCCCTTGGCTCCTGCTACAAAATGGTGCATGATTTTCTGCCAAGTGCCATGGCTGTGGCATGACACTGCCTTGAGGGTGTTGCTCTTGGACAAATAGGTCTCCCTGAGTCCTTAATGCCTCTCCCATGCCCTCTTCTTCATCCAGACTGCAGAAATGGTCCCAAGCACAACTTCAACTGCTCTCCAGGAGGCTGGGGAGACACCAGCTGAGCCTGGGACAGGGGGATGGGGATGTCACATTTGCAGTGCTGGCCCCATAAATTCCTTCCTGACCAAATGCCTTGTGTCCCTGCCAGAGGAAATTGCTGATCTGACTGACCAGATCAGTCTGGGTGGCAAAACCATCCATGAGTTGGAGAAAGTGAAGAAAACCCTGGAGATGGAGAAGAGCGATATCCAGGCAGCTCTGGAGGAGGCTGAGGTGGGTCCTTGTTTCCCACATGTTCCTTCTGCCCCCAGGAGCCACTGTGCCACCCTGCAGATCTGGCCAGGTGCTGCTGTAGGGTGACAGTCCTGAGCCAGGCTCTAACCCCTGGGGGGTTATTCATGGGGGGTCCTGAAACCACTACAGACAATGATGGGGGGGGCACCTGCCCTGCTCCCCATAGTGCTGGGCCTGGGGGCAAGGCCAGGCTGAGGTGGGTGGATGAGGAGATTCCCCCAGGGTCCACCTTCCCATGGCTGAGCTGTCTCTAGGGAGCCCTGGAGCATGAGGAGAGCAAGACCCTGCGCATCCAGCTGGAGCTGAACCAGATCAAGGCTGACATGGACAGGAAGCTGGCGGAGAAGGATGAGGAGTTTGAGAACCTGAGGTATGTGGGGTGAGGGGACAGGCTGGGCCATCAGTGAGGGGGCAGAGCTGGCCCTGTGGCCCTTGCAGGGCTGCCCCAGGCTGGATGTCCCTGGGTGGCCGTGGCTGACCATTGTTCCTCCCACAGGCGCAACCACCAGCGCGCCATGGACTCCATGCAGGCGTCGCTCGACGCAGAGGCGCGGGCCAAGAACGAGGCTGTCCGGCTCAGGAAGAAGATGGAGGGAGACCTGAACGAGATGGAGATCCAGCTGAACCATGCCAACCGCCAGGCTGCTGAGTTCCAGAAGCTGGGCCGCCAGCTCCAGGCGCAGATCAAGGTTGGGCGGGCACAGGGGGGACACAGCGGGGGCTGTCCCTGCCACCCCTCCGGTCCCCACTGACCCCATGCGACACAGTGGGGGCTGTCCCTGCCATTCCTCTGGTCCCCACTGACCCCCATGGGACACAGCAGGGGCTGTCTCTGCCACCTCTCCGGTCCCCACTGACCCCATATGACACAGTGGGGGCTCTCCCTCCTGGCCCTCCCATCCCCACTGACCCCCATGGGACACAGTTGGGGTTTTCCCTGCCTTGGGTGGGCGCAGGTGGGACACAGTGGGGGCTGTCCCTGCCACTCCTCTGGTCCCCACTGACCCCATGGGACACAGTGGGGGCTGTCCGTGCCTTGGGTGGGTGCAGGTGGGACACAGCAGGGGCTGTCCCTGCCACCACTTCTGTCCCTACTGACCCCATGCTGCCCCACAGGACCTGCAGATCGAGCTGGATGACACCCAGCGCCAGAATGACGACCTGAAGGAGCAGGCAGGGGCCCTGGAGCGCCGCAACAACCTGCTGCTGGCGGAGGTGGAGGAGCTGCGGGCAGCGCTGGAGCAGGCAGAGAGGAGCAGGAAGCTGGCGGAGCAGGAGCTTCTGGAGGCCACCGAGAGGGTCACTCTGCTCCACTCCCAGGTGAGACACCACCACATCCTGTGTCTCTGCTGGTGGCCATGGTGAAGGGCCAGCCCTGGTCATGCTGAACCTGCTCTGCTTTCAGAACACGGGCCTGATCAACCAAAAGAAGAAGCTGGAGGCAGACGTGTCCCAGCTGAGCGGCGAGGTGGAGGATGCAATGCAGGAGTGTCGCAACGCCGAGGAGAAGGCAAAGAAGGCCATTACAGATGTAAGGGCGTGGTGGGGACTGTGCTGTGTGATTTGGGATGGGTGAGGGGAGAGGAGAGAGGCTCAGAACTTCTCCACTCTGAGCCCCTGTGTCTGCCAGGGCTGCCTGTGGCCTTGTGGTGATGCCCCTTTGTTTTTGACCTCACAGGCTGCCATGATGGCAGAGGAGCTGAAGAAGGAGCAGGACACAAGTGCTCACCTGGAGCGGATGAAGAAGAACATGGAGCAGACCATCAAGGACCTACAAATGCGCCTGGATGAAGCAGAGCAGATTGCTCTCAAAGGGGGCAAGAAGCAGATCCAGAAGCTGGAGGCCAGGGTGAGAAGGCAGGGGCAGATCTCTGGTTTTGTACTCAGGCTGGTTTAGCCTCTGCTGTGGCTTCTCTTAGCTCAGTTGGTTAAAACTTGGCTGTAATAATGCCAAGGTCATGGGTTCAATCCCCTATGTGGGCCATTGACTGAAGAGTTGGAATAGATGATCCTTGTGGGTGTCCTCCAACTCAGAATAGTCTGTGATCTGTGGTGTTGAGGAGGAGAGTGCTGAGGTGGCCTCTGCCCCCCTGCAGGTGAGGGAGCTGGAGGGAGAACTGGATACAGAGCAGAAGAAGATGGCTGAAGCCCAGAAGGGCATCCGCAAGTACGAGCGCAGGATCAAGGAGATGAGCTACCAGGTACAGCAGCTCCAGACCCAGCCCCAGAACAGCAGGACTTGGCACAGCTCTCCCCCTGCTCAGCCTCTTGTTTTACCCAATGACCCACCCACTGAGCCCAGCTCATTCTGGGCTTGTTCTGGGCTCTGTGCAGGAACTGACACAGGTTTGTCTCTACCGCAACATCCACATCCTGCCCTGTGTCCTTCTGCCCATTTCCCAGCACCTCCTGAGCTGGGTGATGGGACACAAGGAAGGAATGAGGGGACAGATACTGTGCCACGGGACTGGGAGCGGTGTTGGTGCTTTCTGTGTGGGTGGAGGGCCCTGGCTCCATTGGGACTCACCAGAAAAGGTGTGGGGCAGGTGGACCCTGAGTGTGGGGGTCCTGCTGGGGTCCTGCTGACAGAGCTGGAACACTTGCAGGCTGAGGAAGATCGGAAGAACCTGACCCGGATGCAGGACCTGATTGACAAGCTGCAGAGCAAAGTCAAGAGCTACAAGCGCCAGTTTGAGGAGGCTGTAAGTGCCCTATCACTGCTCTCCTGGGACAGGGCACAGGGGACAGGGCTGTCCCTCCCCAGGCTGCCTGGCATGGCTGTGACATGAGGAGCTCCCAGCCCACTGTCCTGGCTGTGCCCCACACCCCTCCTCTCCCCTGGCCCCTGCAGGAACAGCAGGCCAACTCCAACCTGGTGAAGTACCGCAAGGTGCAGCACGAGCTGGACGATGCCGAGGAACGCGCCGACATCGCCGAGACACAGGTCAACAAGCTGCGCGCCCGCACCAGGGATGTCGTCATCTCCAAGGTGGGCACACCTGCTTGGGGGGCACAGGGAGGAGGGCAGGGGCTCCTGCCAGCCCTGCAGCCAGGGCAGTGACCTCACAGCCATGGCACTGCTGCCAGCACCTGAAGGGTGGCACAGCACTCCCTGTGACCCCAGCTCTCACCAAAGCCTTTCTGGGATTTTTCCAGCACTAGAAGCCCGGCTGCCCACCCTGCTCTGTGCCAGCTGCTGCTGTAGGTTGGAGGAAAGTGGCTGCAACAGTCACCGTCAGCTTTGCACTGTGTGAATAAATGTAGATCTGCCAGGACTTGCTCTGTGGTGTCTGTCACAGGGTAACCAGGCCCTTGGCCTCTGCTGCTGGGGAGGTGGGACCAGCTGGGTCTTTGGGGACATCTTTTCACAGCCAGGTAGGGGCAGGGGAGAGGTCCAGGCCTCGCTCTTCCAGATCTACGGCTCTTACTTGGGATGGATCTTGGGAAAAGAGCCCTTTCCTCATCCCTCCCTAACAAAACACATCTCTCAGCTGAAGGGAATCAGAGGTGAGGGTGAGGCAGGGCAGGGCAGGCACAAGAGACCTCACCCACTACTCCTGAGAGCATAGAACTCCCAACCAGTCCCCTACAGGGCACGGGCAAGGGTGTTCCAGCTTTGGCAAAGTCACTGCAAAGAAAGACATCTTCACTCATTTCCTTAAAATAGATTTCTTTAATAGTTTCCATTTGTTTATTTGCAGTTAGTAAATTGGCATTAATCAGGGCAGCACGAACCTCAGACTTCCAGAGGTATTTGTTAGTGACAGGGGTCCCACTTTTCCCCTGTCCCAGCTCCCAGCCTGCTACCACCCCTGTGAAGCCAGTGGGCTCTCCTGGCACCACCTCCCCCTGCTCTCCATTAGTAACACACAAGGATGAAGGACAGAAGTGTCTGGTCCCTCTGAACATGACATTCTTGAGGCATCTGGCACGGACAGATGAGCCCAAGGCAATGTAACCCCAGTTAGGATTTGCCTGTGCCCCTCTGTGTGCTGGGGCAGAGCCTCTCCCTGAAGCCCAGCCTTGGAGCAGCTGCCAGGGGTTTCTACCCTGTGCCCTTCTCTGCCCCTCCTGCCTCAGCCCAAAAGCAAAGCCAAGACACCTCAAACAGGTGAGGACCCAAACATGCCTGTGCCCCCAGGCCTGGGAGCAGAGGGGATGGTGTGGACTCAGCTCAGCCTCACAGGGGCTCGTGGCCAAGGCCAGAGGGAGCCAGAGGGAGCTCAGCCCCAAAATGTCCTTAGAACAGAGAGGGGAAGGGAGGCTGGGCAGGGTTAGAGCAGCAATCAGTGGATGCACCAATCAACTACACTATGGAAAAGGCATCCCTTAACTTAAAAGCCTTTTAATTTGAAGCATTTATTTGAAGTGTACATCTATTACAGTTAAGAAGCAAAGATACACCAAAACCACAAATACCCAAGAACAAAAAAGTACAGATGAGAAAGAAATTAGCTGAGGGGAGAGAGGGGCAGGGTGGGGGTGACCTGGTGAAGAACAGCTGCTGTAGGGAGGAGCTCCTCAAGGTAATCCCATTGGAGCAGCCCCCAGGGAGGGACAGGAGGACCCCAAGGAGCTCCTGCAAGGTTTATGCACAAGCTGAGCAGCTCTGACCACCCTGTGAGCAAAGTACTGAGTGCATGTCACAGCAGGACACCGAGGGGTGAGCAAAGAAAAGGGAGAGGTTCAGAAACAAGTCCTGCCCCTGGGGCTGGAGCCTTATTCACTCCTCCAGCTCCAGCACAGGGAGCCTCAGAGTGGGTTTCATTCTGCTGGAAACGATGAGAGATAAAATGCTGCTGCCCTGGGACATCCTCACCCCTCCAGAGCCTGGACAGTACTGAAGTCAAGTCATCTCATCAAATAAATTAGAAAGTGTAAAAAAATTCGGATGCATGTTTCAAAATTGGTTTCTTTTAGCTGGAAATGCAAGACACGTTTTTGACTTAAATGTAGTGGCTGTATCTCATTCCTGGGAATCTGAATGTCTTGGAGTAACACAGTGTTGGTGAGCAGGCAGGGCATGTGCAGGTTTGGCAATCAGGACTGCCAAAACCCAATTCCCCCTTTCCCAACATATCCTCCAAAGTTACTTTCAGGAACAGGAGTGTTTATTCCCAGCACATAACACATTCTGATTAAACAGATGCAGGAAATATGGACATCTCCAGTAAATATTGCACTTCAAGATTAATGTATGTGTTGACATTAAGGACTGAAAGCAAGAGACTGACATAAGACTTCCAGGCATAGCAAGTTAACATCAAGAGCAATGGTCCTGAAAAGGATTTTAAAACCAGATTAGTTACCCAAGAAGGGACAAGCCGCAAGTTTAAAAAATTAGTACATTTTAATGCTAGTGCTCCGTGAAAAAGCCAACCCCTGTTGCAATTCCACCACTGCTCAATTGTCTCTGTTCTCCGAAGCATTGTAAAACACCTCCGGAGGGGAAGGATCTGCAGGAAAGACAGCAGGAGCAGAGGTTCTCTCCTAATGCACAGATTAAGTACCAAATGATCCAAAAGTAGATGGTGGAGAGGTGACTGGAGCTGGGGCTCTCAGGAATCAAAAGCACGCACACACACACTCACGCTCTTACCAACCCTAACCCCCTGATTCCAAACCCCAGCAGGAGAGTTACACCTGAAGGGAGTCCCCGTGGTGGCTCTGCACGTGGCTGGTGTCGGGGTCCTGGTCACACTGGCTCCTTGGACCTCACATTTATTTGGAGGGCAATTGATGTGCTTTTTGACTTGCTCGTTCTGGCAGCCACGAGAGAGACACAACTCAATTGGCACATACAGAGTATCCTCATCTGTCAGCAAAACCATCTCTGACCAGCCGCGCTGGACTGGGAGAGAGAAAAACTAAGAGGCTGGTTTTTACAGGTGGTTATTTTTATCCCAGAACAACTGGAAGATACATCCCTGAATGTGTTGCCCAGAGAGCTGCCCAAAGTCTCATCGGTCAGAGAGCAGAGCTGGGGACCAGGAGGGGCTGGGGTTTGACAGTGCTCCTCTCACACACACACACACACACACACACACACACTACACAGCGTATCCCTGAAAATCCACGGGCTGCGAGGGACCCTCCAAGCGCTGTCCATCGGAAGCTGGAGCCAAGGATTACTCCTCCACAAAGTCTCTGTCAATGTCCATGTACGCCTCGTCGATGTAGCTAACTATGGCACAGGGGGACGTCCGGTCTGGACTGAGCAGTATAGATACAGTCTCTTTCCAGTAGGTAAAACTAATACATGAGCTCTGTGGGAAGAGATGAGAGCGTGGTTAGGGTGGCCCACAGCACCAACAGACAGCACGAGACACATCCCAAAGGCACTCAGAAGAGAGGACTGGAACTGCTTCCTGCTCGTCCCATACTCCCCAGCCCCAATGTGCAGCCAATGCCTTGGATTCACCACCCAAACCTCCCTCCCTGGGGCCTGGAGCAGAAGGGGTGGATGCTGAACCAACTACACCCTCTACAACCAGCCTCCCACTATCCAGCTCCAGGCAGGGCCTCCCAGCACCTGTGGCAGCTGCACCCACACAATCCCAACCTTCTCCTTTTCTGTCCACTCCAAACACAAACTGGGTCACTGTGGTGCTGCAGATAAGCCAGTGCTGGCAGCAGCTCCCACTTTTGGGAAGACACGAAGACAACACACCCCTTCTGCTCACACCCCTCCTGCATCATTCCCTTAAAGCCAAAAGGCCACGCCAGCAGTCCAACACACACCATGCATTCCCCATAGCCTTTACACAATGGACTAGTTCTTTCCACCCACGAGTGGCCCAAGGCACATCGTGCTGTGCACACACATTGGAACCCTGAAATGCAGCAGTGGCAGAGCTTTCGTCTCAGCCGCATCTCCCCTCAGTGCAGCCCAGTGACCTGGGACATGTCAAACATGGCACAAACACTGTGACACAGCCCAGGGCTGCAGGACCCTCGTCCCTCTCTGCTCCTCAGGGCTCAGCCCAGACAGGAACCTGCTGTGCTAAATGAGGCTGGGAGAAAAGTGTTAAAAGGCTGCACTGTTCAGCACAGCTTCCTCCTCCATCACAATCCTCCTCTCTGGGAACTCCTCATTTCATCTACTTCCAAAGCCCTAATGAGGCTCCTCCTCATATACAGGAGCTGCCTGCACTGAAGGGCTTTTCCTTGAACATACTAAAAATCTGTAAAAGCTGCCACCCAGTCACTGGAAAGTCAATGAAGAAACCTGTACAACCTCACTTCAGCCTTCTGGGCATATACAAGGGAGCTGCCTTCTCACCACAGGTCATTTGTACCCCAGTGCCCAAGAGAAACCTGCAGGCTGCTTTCCACAGGGCACCTTCTTATCTTCCAGCAGCTGCACCAGGTAATTTCCCGCACTCTTTGCCACACCAGGAAGAGGAAACAGTCTGGTTAAGGTGCTAACTAGCCTGGGAGATGGATTTGTCCTGCCTCCACATCCCTGCCTGTCCTCTGCCAGCCCTGCCTCTTGACCCATTCAGCACTGGCAAGTCACTTCTGTGTGCCACAGCCAAGACCTCAGGTTTTGTTTGCAGGGAAACGCAGCACCTGACTTGTGTTAGCCTGACTGTAGGAGATGGTGTTAAAAACACAGAATTTCCTCCCTTCTTTCCCTCCACAACCTCCCACTACCCATTCCTGTTGGTGACTGGCAGACAGGTATGGCCATGATCAGTTCCTGCTATGGTCAGAGGCCCACATACATTTTCTAAGCAGGTGCTGTCTTTATCCTTGTTGAGGTAATGCTGCTGCCAGAATCGCAGGAGGCTGTGGAAGTTGTTCAGGATGAAGCCTGGGTATTTTTCTGTGTATTCCATTTGTTGCAGGGTGTGCAGGTAAAAAGGGAGCTTTTCTTTCCTTCGGGCCAGCATTAGGATAACTAAACTTGTGTTCAAACAACTGACGTTTTCCTGAAAGGAAAAATGACACAGCAAAAAAAGAAAATAAATCTATCAAGATACTGGTTGTAAACATGTCCTTACAAAACATGCTTGTGGAAAGTAGGCAGAGATGTTCCTACACCAGCAAGGAGGAAGGGACATGATCTTTCCAAGAGGAACCAGCTTCCTCCCTGCTCTCAGCTCTGCTCAATGCCCCAATACTAATTAAAGTTACTGTCAGCTCTTTACCTGTGTGAGTGTCTGTACATGAATAATATTAATGAGCCGGAAGAGGAAGGACATTCTCATGGACATCTGGGACATGTATGACAACAGGCGGCACTCCGACAGGACCTCTGCAACTGCAGCCAGAGGAGGAACAATCAGCAGGTGCCCAAAGCTCAGACACATTGGTCCAAGCACTAGGGCAGCAAGAACTGGTGCTCAGACTGCAGCAACAAACTTTCAGGGTGGCATTTTTGTGTCTGAACACAAAACTTTCAAAGCCCAGACCCCAAATCAGCACTATCAGCAGCAAACAGAGCCCAGCCCAATTGTTCCTGCTTACCTTTAGCATCAGACTGATTCTCAAACCGGTCCAGGGACAGTGTGATGCAGCGAACCAGCATGTTTGAGTCAACCAAAGAACTGTTGATCTGATTTAGAAATATCTGGAACTGAAGAGAAACCCTTTTTAGTGTCAAATTAAAATGATTAAATATATTAATACTCAGGGCCATTACCTTTTTTGTTATCTCTGACAAGAATAAGAGCAGACATCACCTCTGGCCCTGCCTCAGCCAGCACAAGCCAACACTAGCACAGAGGGCTAACCAAAGGATTAGAGCAAGTGCCTGAAACGCACTATGGAGCAGTTCTGGTACCCCTAAAGTTTTTTGTGAAGTTGTGTCACTCCAATAAGAGTGAGATTTCATACACTTTGTTTTGAAAGAGGGAGACTGGACTGCCTGGCTGCTGGCCTCTAATTCCTCCAGCTCTTAGCTTGTAGAAGGAGTGCTGGGGAGGAATAAATACAGTGAGGGAGTCACAAAGAGAAATAAACCCAAAACTAGAGAAGAAAAACAAAATTAAGTAAAATTTTCATTTAAATACATTTATACTTCCATTCTCTAAGGTCTACCAGACCTATCAGCAATGACAGAAAAATCACAGTAGCAAAAACAAGAGTATGAGGCCATTCAGAACCTACCCAAGAGCTGATGTTATTTGTACAAAGGGCACAGAGCATGAAACCACTTTGCAAAGAGCTGCCCATCCTTGATTTACACGTGCAACTCAGCTTTATAGGTAATTACATCAGTCATGACTTCTTAGAATGCTGTAAGTTCAAACAGCATCAAAGATATGACATCTCTTTTTGCAGTATCAAACATTAATATTTTAAGCCATATCCATGAAGAGCTGCAAGCTCCAGTAAAACACATTTTGGAGCTGTCTCAATGTCCAGAACTTAAAACCAGAACTCAGTGGCTTCCCATGAAATGTTCTGCCATCCATGAGCCCTGACCTTACACCTGTCTGATCACAGAATCATAGAATCGATCGGGTTGGAGAAGACCTCCAAGATCATCAAGTCCAACCCTTGGGCCAACTCCAGTCCCTTTACCACATCATGGCACTCAGTGCCACGTCCCACCGCAGTTTAAAAACCTCTAGGGACGGGGAATGCACCCCCTCTCTGGGCAGCCCATTCCAATGCCTGAGCACTCTCTCTGCAAAGAAGTTTTTTCTCCTCTCCAACTTCAATTTCCCCTGGCAGAGCTTGAGCCCCCCGTGCCCCCTTGTCCTATTGCTGAGTGCCTGGGAGAAGAGACCAACCCCCACCTGGCCACAACTTCCCTTCAGGCACTTCCAGACAGTGCTGAGGTCACCTCTCAGCCTCCTCTTCTCCAGCACAAACACCCCCAGCTCCCTCAGCCTCTCCCCACAGCACTTGTGCTCCACTCCCTTCTCCAGCCTCGTTGCTCTTCTCTGGCCCCGCTCCAGCCCCTCAATCTCTTGCCTCAACTCAGGGGCCCACAACTCAACACAACACTCAAGTTGTGGCCTCCCCAGCACTGAGTCCAGGGGAAGGGTCACTGCCCTGGGCCTGCTGGCCACGCTAGTTGATACAGGACAGGAGCCCTAACCTTAGACCTGCCTGATCAGGTAACAGGGCAGTGTTTTGTGAACAGCTCAGCACCTGCTGACTCAGGACAGCAGGAGCACTGATGAGAACACAAGTGTCTGCACCGACTCACCTGCCTGTGGAGAGACTTTGGCAGGTCACCCTTAAGGTTTACTGTGCCCCAAGCTCATCAATCAAACCAAAACCAAAGTTTTAGTGCTTCATCTGGCTACAAAATTTGAAATTTGACCTTCGGGCCAAAT
The DNA here is from genome assembly GCA_013396695.1 of Sakesphorus luctuosus. Taxonomy (NCBI): domain Eukaryota; kingdom Metazoa; phylum Chordata; class Aves; order Passeriformes; family Thamnophilidae; genus Sakesphorus; species Sakesphorus luctuosus. The sequence goes on from VWZD01011347.1 coordinate 958,191, forward strand.
ATTTACAAATATTTACCTTCTCATCTGTGTTGATGTACTTGTTGAACCTCTTGAATGCATCAATATTGAATTTCATCAGTTCTCCCAGAAGGTCAAAGTAACTCTGAAGCACATCCCGTGATTTGCACTCACTATCAACAATGCAGTAGAGAATATGCTGGCAGGGGAAGAACACATGTTATTGCCACAGCTCAGGCCAAGGCAGCAGTGCAGCACAGACCTGATTTAATTACTATTTAAAGCATTTATCTGCAGGTTCAGTTCTTGGATGACAGAACTAAAGACAACAATTCAGCTGAGTCTCCTGTTCAAATACCTTCCACTGATGCAGGTTATACAACTGCCCAGGTCTGGCTGCCACAAACACAATTCACAGACACTTTTCAGAAGTATTCCCAGTGAATGTTTAACATTTTTATCCACTTTTGAATTCAGTGCAGATAAATCCTTCCAGATTGCTATGTAGCATGCCTGACATATACTTCCTTACCTCCAGGAGTCCTCTCTTGAGCAGGAACATCTGGTCTGCATAGGAGGTGGTGCCTCTGAGGAAACTTTCAACTGCCCTTGCTTGCCAAAACCTGAGAAACAGAAGAAACGAGGTTTTCAATTTGGAGCATTTAATTACATCTGCAATTTAAATCCAGTTTCCCAACCTGTTTCATGTCAGTCTGAAGCTGGAGTCAGATCTGGCACTGGCCATACTGGTATGAGTCCAGTGCAAGCTCTGGTGTTCCCCCTCACCTGCATTGCCACCACAGCACAGCAAAGCCAGACCTTTCCCCAGCTCAGGACTCTCAAGCATTCCCAGCTGCACTGACCTGTATGGAACCAAAGCTACACCCCAGACACCTCAAACAGCACCTCAGACTGCAAAGTGAACACACCTGAAGGAGGACTCAGCTGGTTCCTTCTTCATGACCTGAAGCAGTCTGGTCAACAGACCTCTCTTCCCATCACAGACAAGACTCCTGGAGCAGGTGAAGGAATGACAGCATGAGTGGAAGGGCTGGCAAAAGCTGTGCCTTACAAAATACTGAATCCAGTCTCTGTTCCAGAGCTTTTGATGATCAAAATCTCAGTATTAAGTATATGGTACAAATACTGTGCCAGTTCTACCAGCAGAGGAGTTCTCCTCACTGCCTTGGGTAAATGTCTGCAGTACCTGCAACATTACTTCCAAATAAACCCTAAGGAAAAATTATTCATTTTCTCTCACGTTACTAACAATTTTAGAAATACCAATTCACAGCTTGTAGGAATTAAGAGATTACTAAAAAAATATACCACATTTGACCTTGGGAATGAAAGAAACATACACCTTCTTTGCTCAGCAAATGTAAAGAAAGCTCTCAAATCCATTTAGAGGCAGAGCAGGGTATGGAAACCTGGATGCTACATGAGATAACCTTGTTCTGTATGGTGTAGTAAAAGCATAGAGCTGTACAACTGTATTAAACTGCTTCTTCAGAGGAGTATCCACCTTGTGCAGAAACAAAGCCTTGATCTCAAACATGAAGAAAACCCACATGAAAACTAAATGCTAAGGCTGAAAAAACACTCCAAGTTCTTCCCAATTAGACACAGTATTATGATAATAATTATAATCTGGAAATCCTCTTAGAGAATTCCCTTTTGGAGTGAGGTAAATCTGCTCTGTGCAGACCAGGTCCCTGCTGATACTCTGGGAGTATTCTGACAACTTAATTCTGCAAACTGTGTTTCACTTGGTGAGATCTTTACATCAGAATTGTGTATTAAAGAGCTTATTAAATCAAAACAGTCAATCTAACAGATACTGCAATGTAATCAGGGATTCTGTAAGTGGTTTAACATGTTAATCTAATTTAGCCTGTTCTGATTATTAGCTGCTCTTGAAATACTCTGAGCAGACTCTTGGACCTGCCTCTTGCAGCCTAGAAATGGACATTATGTGTGCACAGACTGCTCCTGGATCTCAAAACTAGGATTTATTAGCAGGAGCATTTAATGGATTAGAGGGATCAGGGTTTACTTTCCAGCTCTGTCTGCAGTGCCTCCTGTACAAGGCCAGACAAACAGCTGGAACTGGAATAACATAATAATATCTGGGCCATGAACTCAAACCCACCTTTTTGTTTTGATTTGAGTTTTTTGTTAAGGTTGCTTTTGTTTTCAAAACACCTTACTCTGAGCATGAGCACACTTTAGATTTGCTGATGACCACCAGTATCACACAAACCTGAAATGCATCACTGAAAGTGAAGTGTGGAGGACAAATGGATCTCAAAACAGGTGACACCAAACCTTCCATACAGCTGTTTAAAAAGCTCTGAGTTGCTGACCTAAGCCCTCTGTTCCCTCTCACCTGTCAGTGTTGACAACTGCATCAACCTCAGGGATGTTGGCTTTGTGGGAGATTGCACTCAGCTCATTTAGCTCTTGGCTGTTCAGGAGGAGATATTTGTTCCTAAAGCAAGACAGTGGGGGAGTAGGAGAGAAAACCAGGATGAATTCAAGAGGCAAACATGCAATTCCATGAGAAGTAAAGCCCTCTGAGGGCTGCAGGGCTGGGCAATCCTCTTTCCCCTGGCTGCTCTTCCCAGTATTCCCACTCTGCTCCCTCCCCCAGGCCAGTCAGCTGCTGTCTGGTGAACCTCCTACAAAATTTCCCAAATTCCAGTTTTAACACTGACCAGCTTTGAGATGGTGGTTATTTGCTGACTTGTTCAAGATCTTACGGTTTGTAAATATTTTCCCCTGGATAACATTCATTTTTTTAAAGTGCAGCAACATTTTGCTGAATTTTGGAAGACCAAAATAGCAAACTTTTTCACAGCTTCCTACAGTTCTCTGCCTTACAGTGAACATGTTCTTTATCAGTAATAATTCTCAGTTAGAAAGCAGAATTTGCAGGAAATTCTTTATCAAATACTGAACTTTGCACAATGAAAATAAATTATTTGATCTGTAAAGTAAATTAAATGCAGAACAAGTCTGACAGAGCAGACATGTAGTCCAGGGGCTCCCTCTGCCACTCCCTGCCCAGAATCAGAATCAACCAGCAGAGATTTAAAACCTCAGGGAACACAGTGATGAGTGTGAGGGTGCGCAAAGAGAAACTACTCATGAAAACAGCAGCTACAGAGAAGATAAATTATTAGACCCAAGGGGACTGGGTGCCTCCTTGTTCCAAACACCACTGTCCAGATTAGTGCCCACTGAGGTTCTCAAGTAAAGCTTCTTTTGATGTGGATTTACAGGTTTCTGCAATGAGAGCACAGCCCTTCTGTCCCTGCAATAAACAGTCCTGCAAGTTTGGTTTAGACATATTTTTGCTGAAATTAATATTAGTATACAAGTACTTGCTCTCATCTTGTCCTCATCTAACTCAGCTAATCTGTGATTTCATAGAAAGCTCATGTAATTATTTGTTTAAAACCTCAACCAGATTCCACACATTCCACCTGCTCCAGTGTTACAGCTGGGAGATGTTTTCTGTTTAAACAACAGGTAGGAACATCATCTAAAGAGATTTTATTGGAAAACCTGGAGCAATTCTGGGGCAAACAATGTCTTGAACTAAGGATTTACAAGAGGTCACCCTTCCCTTTATGTCTCTCCAGCAGATCCCCATTCTTAAAGCTAACACTGCAAGGCTGATACTTCCAATATATCCAACAGTGCTTGGTAAACCCTGCACAAAAATATCCTCCTGGCTGTAAGTATGATCAGCAGCAGAAGTGCAACGTGCTTTGAGCACAGAGGTTTGTGAGGAAGTGGTCACCATCCCACAGGACTGAATTAGAGCAATGGGACACTGATGGAATGCAAGATGTAATTCCACCAGTCAGAACAGAGCAACAAGCACCTCTGTGCCAGCAGCACAGCATTAAAAACCCCCAAGCAAACTGCACCACCCCTCAGACTCCCCCAGGAGACTCAGGTTTCCTAAGGATGCCTTTGGAAAGCAGACAGAAGTTCTCTTCCTATTCCCACTGGCTCAGTGCCAGCTCTCAGGGAGAAGGCAGAAAAACAACATCATGAGAGCTGCCTCCTTATTTCTGCAGCCAGAAAGTGTGAACTCATCATCTACATGTTTCAGCACATTTCAACACAAAGCAAAGTGGGCTGGTTTTAACCATGAAAAGACATACAAAGACAAGCCCACAGGAGACCACAGCCTTAGGCTGTTCAAAGCAGGAGCTGAAAGGCATCTGAACATCTGGATTAAGGACAGGACAACATTCCCTTCACGTGGAGCCTGCCCCGTGCCCAGGACACCTGGAACTGCAAGGAGGCCACAACCCACCACAGCTTCTCATACTCACTCATGGTGATCACTGAAGCTCTGAAGAAGCCTCAAGAACTGTATCTTTAAAGTAATGTCCTAAAAAAAGACAGGAAAAGTAAAAAAAAAAAATTGCTTTACTGGTTTTGGATACCATTTAAAAATCTTTCTGAATCAAAATCCCCTGGTCAGCAGAGCAAGTGACTTGCATAAATGGGAAGACTGCACTTTGCAGGCTTCCCAAAATAGAACAGAAGTCAAGACTGCGTCCAAGCCTATAAAAATGAATAATTCCTTCTCACTGCAAAGGCAGAAAAGCTCATCACTGTATTAATCAATTCAGAATATCTAGGTTTGGAAGGGAAAAATAAAAGTAGAGTTCAACACCAAACCCAAGCCCCTTCAACCTGACTGTGACCCAATTTGTATTCTGTGGCCCTCCTAGTTGTCATTTCCTTAAGTTTTGGTCATCTTCTACCTCTGACTCACAAATTTACCCCTTTCCTAGTTCCCAAACTAGGAGAGAGGAGAGGCTGAATTGTCCCTGCCAAATTGCTAACATGAGGCAAAGACTTCAGTGAGAACAGTAATTCCCACGAAAGTGAATGCTGCCACATCTCCAGTCAGTGATGACACAGCCCCCAGCTCCTCAGCACAGCTCCTCAGGACTGCATGGAAGGGTAACAATCCAACACAGAATGTCAGGAGTTACTCACTGGGCTGCAATCACAGTTTTGGTTGTGTCCATGCAGAACCAGGGTTGATGCTGAATGCTTTCTCCAGATCAGTTTGTCAAACAAGTTATTGAGGCCAGGGATGAGTCTGAACTCTGCAATCATTTTATGGACCTGGGAAACAAGGGAGGTACAAAGTCATTTGCTGCAGCCTCAAACACGGATATAACATAGTCTGGAAACAGATGGGCACAATGACATCATTCTCTGCCAACAGAAAGTGAATTCTTGTCTCAAAGAGCAAGTGTTTGTGTCAACACTCACACTCACCACACTGTATTGTTACAGTAGCTTCCATTTGGTGGGCAGGGATGGAAAACAGACATTTTGGGAGCTGTTTGCCAGTGCCTGTTAACCAGTGTTGCCCTGAAAGCAGCTTTGGGCACAGGGACATCACTTACAGCACACAGAAAATGCATCTATTCTTAAGTGCTCTGTATCACACAGCTCAGCTGTGAATATTCAGCTGCCAGTCATTCACTGAGTGTCCTTTTCCTTTCCTTTTCCACTCACACAGCTGAAACTCAGGAATGCCTCTAAAGGCAACACAAACTATCAATACTGATGTTGTTCAAGTGACCTGAGCAGGAGTTCTGAGCAAAGCTGGGTGCAGCAGTAACACCACCACACTGCACTGCTCCCTCAGGCTAAGGGGAAGTTGAATTTCCTTAGACAATGATCAGGGGAGAAGAAAATGCTGAATTACTTGGGTTTATTTATCAGTGTGCCTGCCAAGCTGGGACACAGCACATCATGATGTGTCTGAAACACTTACTGATGTAAAAAAGCTCCTAATGTTGGTGTGAACAGCTGTTAAACACCTTCAGTCCAAGCTGGGATACTCTTGATGTAAGCACTTTGGAAGATGAGGAATGGGAAATACAAAGTGGGACTCTCATGAGCTGTAGGTCTAAGAAATCAGTATTCCTTGAGTATTCCAGTATTCCTGGTTGCAAATGAAAACCACACAACTGGGAAGACCAACATGCTCCAAAAATAAAGTGCCCAAAGTAATAATGGACACTTTCCCTAAAATCAATAAACAAAATCCCTTAAGAACAATCCAGGTCATCCCCAAGATGCAGAACTGTAACCAGCAGCAGATCACTCTGTTTTGTTCTATTTATTCCAATATCTGAATTAATCCAAACTATTTGAATCTGATGCTGTTCCACAGGATTTCATTTTCTCAGGGTTTTTTGCATCATAGCTGATGGCCTTCTTGCATTCCTCTTGGCTGCAGCCACCAGTTCTCCCACCTATATCGAAATCACATTCCTGCTGCTGGACATCTCAAATATCACACCTGAGGAAGCACCCAGCTCCTTCCCACCTCACCCATACTGCCCTGACAGACTGCAAAGCCTGGAGTCCTCCAGTGCTCCAGTATTTTAAAATGCTATTGGACACTCTGATCTTGTCACAAGCCTCCAACAAAACCAGCTCCAAGGAATCTCTCCAAACAAAGAGCTCCCTGTATTCCCTGTGTCCCTCCACGGCCAGCGTGGCACAGGCACAACAGCAGGAAGCCAAGCATGTGAGCTGCCTGCAAGAGCCTCAGCCCTCACTACAGGAAAAGCTCTCTGTGTCCATAGTTTTAACTCCTCAATCTGCTCCCTCCAAATGATTCATCCCTAATTTCAAACGTGTTTGCTTTTAGTTTGCTTAACACTGAAGTTCTCACCTGACAGGAGCTGCATGACAGAGCTCCGCAGTCCTTGCCTTTGCAACACCTTCTCCCAGACCCCAAACTCATTACAACTCCCTGGGGATGCCAAGGCATTCCCTATTCATCCTTACTCAGTGGATTTTTCCTGTTGCTGTCCAGCTTCACAGGAATTGCTCTACTGCCTTCTCAACACTGAAACTGTCTCTCCTACACTGAGTTTCTGCTGTGTGCAGTGTGGCCCTACAACAGGAGCAAGGGAATCAGCTGAGGGCTTTTAAACACAACACAGACATGCAGGGCAGCCTGGAAAAATGTATAAGGAGAGTAATTGAGGGTGTGACCATAATGAGAAGGAAGCAAAGGCATAGATCTGAGAAAAACACCATTTACTCCCAAGGGTGAGCCCATTCCCAAGGTGGCAGCAGGCAGGAGCCAGGACACTGCTACCACAGCTATCAATTCATGCAAATTAGTCAGAAATCCAGTTTAAACCAAGGATTTAGAGTAAACACTCGAGACAGGTTGAGCTTGGAAAGCTGCACGATGCTTCAAGCAAATGCCAGTCCATTATGATGTTTATCATAGTGGACTGGAGCTGGTTTGTGATGCCATTCAGAAATTCCATGCAAAATGAATCCAAGCTAAAACCAGGCTGCTCAGACTGGAATCACAGATCCTGTGCTTTTATTCCCTCACAGAAGAGGGACCCCATCAAGCAGCTGAGATGCTTGTCAGTGAGTGTGCTGGTGCAGAAACTGCTGTCCCTCCTGCTGGAGCTTTCCGTGGAGAACAGCTCAACTCCAGCTCTTCATCTGCCTGACTTAGGAAGGGAAATGGATTCACACCTGCCACGCAAGTTTTAGGCAGATTAAGGAATGAAGGACATACCATGTGCTTCAAAGGCAGAGGATTTCACACACACAAAAAAAGAGCTGGCTCTGGACAAGAAAGGTTTGGGAATGAAGTAACTCAAATCTTTCAAGAGTTAATTCCAGTCCTGAATCAGTCCTGGGGAAGAGATGGACTGCCTGCCAGCTTTATCCTTCCTTTCCCCATCTGCATGGGGGCAGAGAGAGCAGATGAAGGATAAAGAGTTGTTTTCCCAGGAAATTAAAAAATAAACTCAGCTTCAAAGCCAGCTGTTTCAGCAGCATATTTTCTGCCTTGTCACATTTGACAGGAACACACTAGAGCTGACCCAGGGAGGGAAGGAATCCAGCATCTCCAGCTCCCTGAGCCAGTGGCAGCAGGATGAGTGCAGGCTGCAAGCAGTTTCTGCAGTATCTATAAAACTGCATTCCTGTGGTGAAATCAGGCAGGGATGAATTATCTGGCCTGATACAATGGGAAAAAAAAGTCCTCTTAACGGATTCACGTTCTGGTAGTTCCAGTTATGTGTGGGCTTTGTTTAGATTTTATTTTATGTCTAACAGAAACAGCACTTCTAAAAGGAATGACAACAGTTGCTTATGGTAGTGATTGTAGTTTCTGCAACAATTGCTTGTTCCCTCTGCTTACTCTTCTACAGAATCTACTTATTTTTAATGCTGAGGATCCACTTAGAATCACAGAATGGTTTGGGTTGGAAGGGACCTTAAAGATCATCTTCTTCCACTCTCTCCTATGGGCAGGGACACCTTCCACTAGCCCAGGTTGCTCCAAGCCCATCCAACCTGGCCTTGGACACTTCCAGGGATGTAGGTTTAGAGTCCACAGGTTAGTTACGTTTGGGACTGTGCTACAACTGCACTTCTATTTTAAATTCAGATTCAGAGATTTAAGAGACTGCCCATGGTGAGTGTTTGTGACTTTGATACAGTGGGAAGTTCCCAGCAAAGGACAAAATACTCCAGATAAATGTGCTCAAGAAGCTGCCCCCAGCACAGCCCCTCCTGCCCAATACAACACCAACAATTCACACCAGTCTGGCCCTCCCAGTCTCCAGGGCATGTGGATGTCCCTGCTGTTCTGAGCTGCTCTGCTGAGCTGAGCAGACTGACAGAGTTGGAAACCTGTCAAAACTGCACCAAGGATTGCTTTTCTTTCCCTGCACAACATGCCTTTGACCCATTTAAATCCAACCACAGGCAAGCTGCAGTGACTGGTTCTCCACGAGCCTGTGTGAGGCAAGGAATAACTTTTTTTTTTCATTTCAAAAGGAAGAAAGGCAAACAAACCAGATGAGTGGGATTTCCAGGCAGTGACCAGTGCAGACTGCACTCAAGTGCATCCTCCCAGCTGGGAGTTTAACAATATGCTGACACTGAGCCAAGACACAGGAATCTGCTGTAAAAGAACACTCACATCACCCCCGAGGGTTTCCAAAAGTGAAAGCGGCCAAGGAAGGTGAAGGCACTGTGAGGCTCCATCCAAACAGGTCACCAGGAGAGGGAATAAGGCCTGGCTCCAGCTCCTGCAGCATCAGGTGCACCCACACACTTCCTCACACAGAGGGACAGAACCCTCATCCAGGAGACATCCTCCTGCATCCACCCTGCACCAGAGCAGCAGCTCTGCAGGGACTGGACCCCCACACTTGTGAGCAGCCCTGCCAAGGGCTCACTCTGGTTCCCAGGGGAACACTCACTGTGTGTCTGGGCATGGCTGCCACGATGGGAATTGCCCAGCTTTGTGCCTTGAGCTTTGCCCCTTCTGTTTCTGTGTCCACAACCTAAGTTATAAGCCCTCGGGTTTAAAGGGACATCAGCTGAGTGTGGGACCATCTCCCAGGGCTCACCTGATTCCTCTGCCTCCCCATGAGCAGCACACAGAGAACATACAACACCTCCAGCTTGTACATGATCTCGTGCATGATCTTCATGGACTGTGGAAGCTGTGTCCGTGTCGAGCTGTTGGCCAAGCCACTCTCATCTGAAGACTCTGAATAAGATGGCAAAAATGTGAGCCTGAGAAGCTTCAACAGGAAAGGTTTGTTACAGTTATTACTTTTACAATGAACACTGCAGATTTAGGACCAGCACATCTACTTGAATCTTCTTCTCAGCTAGAAATAGTGATGTGCAGCAAATAACCAATTCAAATCACGTGCTATAAAAGAGAAAAAAATAGAGCTGGAAATTTGGAGATAAAAGTAAGTTTTTAAAAATTATTTGTCCATAAGATAAATGGCATCATCTACCTAAAATAAGTAGGCTCACCTAAATGAATTAACAGATTACTGCAGCAGGATATGGCACAAAAGGTAATAAAAAGCAGGAGTGAGAAAGAGAAGCATTAACTATTAATATACTTTCATGTTATACCTCAGTACCAGCATTCTTAGGCCACAGTTAAATAATTTTCATAACCCTATGGAGAATCATAGAATCAACTGGGTTGGAAAAGACCTCCGAGATCATCAAGTCCAACCCTTGGGCCAACTCCAGTCCCTTTACCAGATCATGGCACTCAGTGCCACGGCCAAGCTCACTTTAAAAACCTCCAGGGATGGGGAATCCACCCCCTCTCTGGGCAGCCCATTCCAATGCCTGAGCACTCTCTCTGCAAAGAAGTTTTTTCTGCTCTCCAACTTCAATTTCCCCTGGCAGAGCTTGAGCCCGTGCCCCCTTGTCCTATTGCTGAGTGCCTGGGAGAATGACCCTGCTAAGGGCAGAAACAGGAGTACTCAGTACTTGGAGTTCTACAAGACATACACTGCATTTTTGTAATACCAAAGGGTGAAGGAACAAACCACACATGTGCTTCAAAGCATTTTCCTATGGCTGTATTAACACTTCCATCTGCTCACCTGGAACAATAATTATTTTCCAATTAACTTATTAAATTCTGCTAGAACTACCTTTACTTCTTAAAAAAGGGAGCCCTTGCTTGGTATGAAGCATTTGAACCCAAAGTCATCAGCCAAAATTTTAGAGGAAAATGCTGGTGAAGTCACTCAGCTCAGAAGTGTTATTTTGTCTCTCCAGGGAGATTAGTGCTGAGGATGTACAGCATTACAGGGTTCTCTGGGGCACAGACTGATGAAGCACATTTCCTACCCATTTTGTTAACTTTAATTCATGAAAAAAATCAGTGCTACATGAGAATAAAATAGGAATCAGACCTAAATTCTGATATGTGGGTCTTCCATGCAAGAAAATGAGGATCAAAACTAGTTGAAAGAAAAAGCAGCACGTGGCAAACCCTGCAGAAGGTTAAGATATCTATCAGCTACTGGCTGGAGGAATGCAAGCCAAGTACCTTGTCCTAGTTCAGCAGGTGGGACCAGTTTATCACTGTGTGGGTGTGACCAAAGCTGGGCATTCTAAACCCTCTGGGCCATTGCCCAGCAACTCTTCCCAATGGCCCATTGGCAGCAGCTGCCCAGGGCACAGCTGAGCCCTCAGCCTGGGAGCTGGCTGGGAAAGAAGCCTGGCAGAGGAGCTGGGAGAACTCCCCTGCAGGGACTCCTTGGCACCTCCACACCCACCTGAGGGCTCAGCTCTGCTCAGGGGCCAGCAACCATTCCAAAATCCCCCCTGACTCCCAGAGTCACATCCCCCACTCTGGAACTCCCTGCCCTGGGGGAGGGACTGGGGGGTCCCACCTGCACCTCAGGGGAGAGAATCTGGGGGTTTGGGGACTTGGGGAACCACTTGTTGGATCCAGAGGAGGAGCAGACCCTGGACAGGAGGAGCCCACCACTCTCCACCAGACTGTGCCATCATCTGCACCAACAGGTTTTTCACCTCCTTCTCCTTTGGACTCGGGGGAACCACGTGGGGCTCAGCACAGGGGCCACCAAACCCCACTGTGTTTGTGCCCCAGGGGGCTGGGTTACACAGCTGGGTTTGTGGGTTAAACCCAATTTCTCTTTGTGTCATTGTATTTATTGTAATATTTTTATTAAATTGTAACCCTGACTTATAATCTCTTTTGTGTTGGGTTTGTTTCTCCTGCCAGTTTACCTTTAAACCAGCACATACCTGTACTGCTCTGCTCTGCCTCTTCATTTGCCACTCTCATCAGGGCATCCAGTACCAGTGCATTGTCCAGCCACGTGTACCACTCCTCCAGCTCCTGGAGGAAGCTGGAAGTTCCTGTTGTTTCAGACACTTTCCGTGTTGCCAGTTTGCACAATCGCTCTATGAAGCCTGGAATATTCAGAAGTGTAGCTGGAAAAAAGAGAAAAGATTTTATTACTATTTATGATCAACACAGCAGTCATCAAATCCTCCACACCACGAGGTACCAAAACATCTGCATCAGGGATATAGGAAAGTATGGTTAAAAACATCTGGTTAGAGAGATCCAAAGATGGAATAAGTCAGTGCAGCCTCCTGTTAAGGACTGGAAGAGTGTCCATATCCCAGGAATAACTCAGTGCTGTTTTCCAGTCCACAGTGAGTCAATATCAAGGAACTGATCTGGCTGAACATTAAGCTGGCAGAAATAAAGCAGCAGAGCCCTTGGAATGAGCATCTCCACACTCCCTTTTCTCTGTGTGATGCTCCTCCTTCACTTTCCCTCCTGAGGTGTTTGTCTAGTGGCAAACTGAACTGGCTCACTGGAGCAGCAGGGAGGAAAGCTCTCAGCTTTTTGGGGACTGGTTTCCTGAATTAGTTCATCAAGGAGCAAAACAGATGTGGAACACACCACAGCAGCCCCAGGTTTGAGGGTTCTAATGTGGAACCACATCCTTAGGAAGGGCAATGCAAGCACAGATGTCACTGCTTTGCAAAATGCTTGGGGAGCTGCATTTTGCCCTCAGGTTTTCATGGAATAACTTCATTACAGGACCTGTGCATTAAAGATACAAAGCTAAGGCTTCACTGCACACTTGCAGATATAAGTGGAAAAGGACAAAGAATTTAGCCATGAACATTATGAGAAAAGAGTTTCATCTCAGAAAGAGTAAGTTCCCTCAGGAAATTTTTAAAGTAGAATATATACAGTCTTAGAATCAGTCTCCAATTGTGCACACAAAAAATGATTAGTTAAACATTTCCTTGGCTAAGTTCAGCTCTGGGGGATCCAAGCTTATTAAGTTCAACTGATTTAAATTAAACTTAGTACCCACACCTACCCATACTTGTCCACTGCTCTTCACAAGAGAATTCTGGCTCTCACAGGGTAGAAAATACATCCCTCTCTTTAAAGTTTCTCTCCTGCTGAATTATGCTACTCACCTCTCACTGGATGCTGCTCTCAAATCTGCTTCAGAAGCCCAAATGTTTTTCAGCATAGTAAGAGCTGAAAACAGCAGAGTCTACATTTGAAGGTACTTTAATTTAACTCTTTTTAATTCCTACTCAGTCTTCTAGACAAGGTTTCTGCACATGAGAAGTACTCAGCAAAAGAAGGAAACCTACACTGTGCCCAAAATTAAAGCCAAGATCTGACCCACAGATTTCCAAGGCCGGTTTGGTAACAGTGGGCAACTTAATTAATATTAAACACAATTTCCTGGTTGATAAAGACAGACATCCTGCTCAGGACAACATCAGATAAAATCAGAGAGGAACTGCTCCACACTAGCAACCACACTGCATGCAGTTTTAGTTCAGAAATTCACATTTTAAGGAGGACACACAATTACTGAGAGTTGCCATGGACATGACTGAGGCACAGAAAGCAAATCCAATTATTTTAAGCCACTCAGTTCATCAGAAAGTGCTGAAACGACAGAAATGAACCCACCTAATTAGCAACACCATATCAACCCAAAAGCTACAAAGTAAATTTCATTAACAGGAAAGACTGTTTCCAGGAAACTTGCCTGGGGGATAAAGAAAATAAAGAAAAATGCTTTGTAAGACACAAGACTTTCAGTATCCTCCAGAAACACAAGTGACATTGAAAAGGGGAAAATAAACACACTGTTGAGATGACTCTGATTTGCTCAGTGTAACAATTACCTTGATTAATCTCAGCTCGAGAAGGCCCCAGGTTTTTTTTCTGCTGGGCATTTTTGGCCAGCAGTGTGTGCTTGTCATCGCTGCCTGTGTCCAGCTCCGAGATGGTGACAGCCAGGATCCGGCAGAAGTTGGCAAGCTGCTGCTGGTCAAAGCTGGACACCAGGCTGGCCAGGTTGGGAATATCATCCAGCTGGATCATCTCCTGCAGGAGGCAACACCCAGTAAGTCGCGTGTGACATTCAATAAGTGACCACAGACACAGGCAGAGCCTCCCTGGGGAGCCCAGTGGGTTATTCCAGTGGCAGGGAAGAAGCAAGTGAGGAGTCTGAAAGCAGCTGGGATTTGTAACTGATGTCAGGCTTATCAATTCCAAAAGTACAGATACCCATATTTTAAAGACAGATATTTGTATAAAATTTAGGGGCCACAAAACCACAAACTAATTTCACACATAAATTATGTCTGGGTATTCAAAGTTTCAATTTTGTTTTCCACTTCTGTATTTTCTTTGAAAATCACAGATAGGAATCAACTTCTGTATTATTTTTCAGGTTTTTCATCAAAATATCTTTCTAATAAAAAGATGCTGAAGGGAAGTTGTGGCCAGGTGGGGGTTGGTCTCTTCTCCCAGGCACTCAGCAATAGGACAAGGGGGCACGGGGGGCTCAAGCTCTGCCAGGGCAAATTGAAGTTGGAGATGAGAAAAAACTTCTTTGCAGAGAGAGTGCTCAGGCATTGGAATGGGCTGCCCAGAGAGGGGGTGGATTCCCCATCCCTGGAGGTTTTTGAGGTGAGCTTGGCCGTGGCACTGAGTGCCATGATCTGGTGACGGGACTGGAGTTGGCCCAAGGGTTGGACTTGATGATCTCGGAGGTCTTTTCCAACCCAATTGGTTCTGTGATTCTATGCTGAAAACAGTTTTCAGGAAAAAAATATTTTTGTTCAGATAAACTTTCCCATCTAATTCAGGAAGTACATCAACTGCAACCTTACTCTAAATAAAAAAGTATCAAGTTACATACTCCTGACTCTCTCTAAAAACTGTACATAGACACTTTCCACTCAGTTTTCCCAGGGCTACACCTCCAATATTTTATCTGCATGACATCAGGACACTAAGCTGTAAGGATGATGGCAAATAACTTAAAAAAAACCCACACCTAATTTGTGCAGAAGACTGAAGTGCTGTGTTTCTCCAGCCTACAACTTGTCTGAGAGGTGACAAAATCCAAGGTACAGAGGAGGACTGGAAGCCTTCCAGATGTCATAAAGACAAGTAAAATGCATGAAGTGTAATCAGAAGGCAAGGATTAAAAATTTATTTGTATGAGGTTCTTTTCTTTGTAACACTGGCTGTACCCTAATGACAGTGAAGTACTCAGATGATGGGTACTCACTTCCCATCATCCTCTGAGCAATGGAAAATCACGGAAAAGATGACACCACATGAATAGTTTGGCTTCTTATGATATGTGATTGAAATTAATGATCATTGTGAACAGTCAGGTTTCAAATAAGCTAAAGAAGTGAGACTGGCAGCTGAGAGGACTATCCTCAGCAACTTTTCAAAGAAGCAGCTCTTTCCTCTACTGGCCTGAAAAGCCATACAAATAAACTAAAAAAACCAGTAACTAACCTTTTTAACTCCCAGGATATCCTCAATGAGCGTTGCAGTTTGCAGGAATGTCTTTTTGTTTGTCATCAGTGTAAACAGGAACAACACGAAGTCGTTTCTCTCTGCCAGTCGCCTCGTGACTCCTTCCGTCTGGAAACCAGCACAGACCCCGTCAGAGCCCACCCTGAGAAGCCATGTCACAGCACAAGCAGGACAGCCCTGCAGGTGATGTGCCACCCAGTCAGCTACTCCTGCACCCAGGACATGTTGTGTTTGTGGTGACCAAACCCAACCCCAGTCCTTGCCTGAAGGTAACATGACGCCTGCAAAAGGTGATGAGAGGCTTCATCTCCAAGTTGTTTATGTGCCTGAATCAGAACTAAACACTGCCTGCCTGGAAACACTCCAGAGAGGTTTGTCTCTGCCTTCTCATACAAACTGTCACCAGCTCCATGTCATGGTATGCAAATACAGCCACTCCTAAACCCTCAGCATCACTCTCAGTCTGAGCAACCCAAATGCTGCACTGCCCTAAATGAACTTGGTGATGAACCCAAAAGTCACAGTGAGACACGAACTTGGGTTCAGCCCCAAGTTTAAGACTGGCCTTCGTGCTCCAATCATTACAGGCAGCTTTTGTGCCCTGAGCTTTGCTGAGAGCCCAGCCAGGCTTCCCTGGAACTTAAAAACAACATCCTCACTGCTTGTAAGGCTGTCTGCTGTATGTGACTCACATATTACCAGTGCTCACACAACTAGACTAGCTTAGATAGTTCCTCAGTATCTACACATTAATATTGCTCACACCTCATCTCTGTGATCCTGGACACTTCCCATTCAAGGGACAGCAGTAATATCAAAGTGAATTAGAACAGCAGCTACTCTATAAATTGCAAATGTGTTTCTTAGCATATCACGCTATTCACTGTTTGCATTAAAAAAATAAATCATCTGAGCCAAGAAAAAAGCATCCCCTCTGTTGCCCCTCCCATGTGTACAGGTCCTTGGCAGTGAGACATGATTGTCTAAGACCCACACTCTGGAGATCAGGCTGGTGTCTTCAGAGGAGCTCCAAGCCACTGCCTGCCTCTCTATTTTTTTAATTTTTGTTAAACAACATTCCCTAGGTTATGGCATAATGAAGTGTGTGATGAAGTAAACAATGCTGAGGATGTTCCCTTCATGCATAACTGGAGGCCTGTGCTTTTAACTTCAGAATCTTAATGACAAGGTATTTCCACAGGCCTTTAACCCAGCACCTTCCTCAGCACTGCAATCCACAGCTGAACTGAACTAATATCCAGCACATGATGGAGTTGCAGGATCAAACTCAGAACACCTTGCCAGCACCATTACTGCACAAGACTAACTGCAGCTGGGATTAACAGGCACTATTTCCAGTTTCAGATTTTAAGTTGGAACACAACAAGGGCTGGCACAGCTCTCCTATGGAAACACAGAAAGATCCAAACCAGAGGATTTAAACTTGACAAGATGGCTAAGAAAACAGAAACTGGGTAACACACCCAAATACAGAGTGGTCCTGTATTTAACTGAAGGAATTTTCATGTAAAGCTTCAGAGTAAATTTAAATTACACTCAGAAGAGTCTGTATGTTGTCTTATCAAGTGGCACCTGCAAAAAGAGCCCAGCAGAACACTTCTGCAGCAGTTGTACTTACACACAGACACGTGTTGTACAGTATGCTGAGACAGTCCTTGATGAGGTCATCGCTTACTGCAAAGGAGAGAACAGTCAGTCACCTGCCAGGGGACACCAATGCCATGGGGTGACATGGGAGCCCTGAAATGGGGGAGAACTTCAGGCTGCTGCCTCAGGCACACCTGCAAATGCCTTGGAGGACAGAAACCAGAAGCACTCAAACTGAGAGAGGGCAGGGTTAGATGGGACACAGGGAACAAATTCTTCCCTGTGAGGGTGGGCAGGCCCTGGCACAGGGTGCCCAGAGAAGCTGTGGCTGCCCCATCCCTGGGAGTGTCCAAGGCCAGGCTGGACAGGGCTTGGAGCAACCTGGGCTGGTGGGAGGTGTCCCTGCCCATGGCAGGTGATGGAACAGGATTTTAAGGTCCCTCTGACCCAAATCATTCTGTGATTCTGTAACTCTACACCTGACCTGTTCATTTTAAATTAGTATGGGGGAAAAAAAATACGGACAGTTCATGCATTTTTCTCCACACAGCACCCAGACTTCATAACAAAGCTTTCCATCTGATTCACTGCAGTATTTGAATATTTAAAATATGTTTTCAGTACAGACCTACAACAGCTGCCTCTGGCTCAAGGTCAAGTCACTTCACCTTTGAAGTTCCCTGGCTGACAGGCACAGAGGGCACCAGGACATTCCCTTTGCTCAGGAGGGCTCAGGGAACCAGCAGAACCACAAACAGGGGAAAGGAAAACATTAAAGCAAAGCTGCTCCAGCAGGAAAGTTGTGCTGAAGCCACTGCACCCCTTTGGCAAGTTTTCCTTATAGCAATGTGGAAATGAGTCAGGAGAACAGCACATTTTTTGTTATCTCACAATCTCTGTAGCTCCTATTACATAAACAATGTTTTGAGGCTTATTATTAATAATAGTTCACTGTAGCTGCAGCCACAGTAACAATAAGAGTTTCCAATGATTGCAGATTTGCTGCTTTGAGTGAGGTGTGTTGTGCTGAACCCTCTGGATCTGTGTGACTATCCCAACAGGTGACTATCCCAAATCCCAGCACGAATCAGTACCATGAGAACAAAGAAACCAATGATTCATTCCCAAATGAATCAACAGGAAATTGCTGGTATGGAAAGAGAATAACAGAAAAACAGAGCAATTTCTCTCTGAATAAGAACACAAGGCAAAGCTGTGGGGAAAAAAACAGATAAAACACCCATTTACTTACTTTTCTGCTTCTTCTTCTGTGTAATAAGAGTTGGTCTCATGAGAATTTCTACTAAGAGCTGTAACAATAAGATACAGAGTTAGAGAAATGTTCATTTAGATACAAATAATCAATTAATTTGACAGTGGCAAATCCAAATTCAGACCTGTCTCTGCTGAGTCACAGAGGTGAAAAATGGAGGCTTTACAATCAAAACCCCACTGGTGACAAAATCACACTGACAAAAAATAGTTGAATTTACCCTGAAGAAACAGTAACAGTTGTAGAAAATAATCTCCCACTGGCAAGTTTTAAAGAATTTGAGCCTGCAAAGAATGTGATTTCACATGCCTCCAGAAAAAAAATCAAGAATGGCTATGACATCTCTCAAAATAAGGAATCTTTAGCAATCATCTGTAAAGAGATGCAAATTTTGCAAAGGCTTTCCCTAAATCTTTCTGGCCTTCAAACACATTCCAGGTCCAGACATAAGAGAATTTAGTTGCTCCAGACTTTAACCTCTCCAACAAAAAGCCACTGTGTGTACATCACCCTTATCTGTACTTATTATATATTCACACATGTGTGAAGTGTTGTCTCATTTCCATGTGACAATCAGTTTTCCAAGACTAGGATTGGATTCTGTTAAATGTAGAACTGATCTTTAGTTGCCAGACACAGAGGAAACCACCTGACAGCATTGGAGGTCACATTTTAAGTACAGACAAATAAATAGGGAACTTTAAAGAGGAATATTCATCTTCCAGCAATATTTGGAATAGTTGTAGCATCAACAGGACAGAGCAAAATGACTGGAGCATTAATGCAATGCTTTTATTAATGGCTTCTGTTTCAGGAGGAGAATTCACACCTCAAGGCTTGGGCTTTGTGTTTTTTATTCTTTAATGCTGGTGTTTTCTGTCTCTCACCAGAGGCAGAAGGCACAGAAAGGGAGTTATGAGTTCTTATTTCTTGGAATGGGGTTGCATTCAGGTATAAAATCCATGAGGCTTCATCAGGTGATATTTTAAACGGATTCATATAAGGGGAGGAGACACCAATGTGGTTTTGTTCTTTCTTGTTGTAAAGGCTGTCAGAATCCAAAACTATTTTAAGGAATATATTATCACACATAATAGCATAGAGAACACACTGCAAATTTAGGGTCCTTCAGAGTGACTCAAGTCTCACAGTCCAAAACACAGCAAACCCATCAGCACATGGCAAACACAGCACAAGCAGGTCAGAATCCTTCCCCTTCAAGCCCTAGAGCAGAATTTTTGGTAAAAAATCATAGGATTGGCTTCTACCACTGCCTTTAACCACATTAAACCCACCTGTATCAGCCAAATCTCTGGTCATAGCACCAGGTAATTACAGCATATCTGATATTTACCATCTCCAGCCCAAAGGGAAAAAAACCAACCAAACACCAACCAGAAAAAAACAACCCACCCCCAACACACATCTGTTAAAATAATTTCTACAGGAAATGCCACTATTTTCCTTTAAAACCAAGGGAAATTGAGAATGTTTTCATAAAATGGTCTAAACTGCTTGGGTAGCTGAAGACTTTTGTCCTCAACTGACAGCACACCAGCAACTAAACCAGTGCTAATTTCAGAACAACATAAATACCAGCTTTATTTAAGTCAAGGCTTGCTTAGTGTAACAAGAAGGAAACAGCAAAAACTGTTTCATTAGCAAAAAAAAAAAAAAGAAGGCAAGAAGGGAGTGTCAATTATTTCACAGGAAAACACAAACCACAGAATCACAGAATCAGTTGGGTTGAAAGAGACCTCCGAGATCATCAAGTCCAACCCTTGGGCCAACTCCAGGCCCTTTACCACATCATGGCACTCAGTGCCACGGCCAAGCTCACTTTAGAAACCTCCAGGGATGGGGAATCCACCCCCTCTCTGGGCAGCCCATCCCAATCCCTGAGCACTCTCTCTGCAAAGAAGTTTTTTCTGCTCTCCAACTTCAATTTCCCCTGGCAGAGCTTGAGCCCCCCGTGCCCCCTTGTCCTATTGCTGAGTGCCTGGGAGAAGAGACCAACCCCCACCTGGCCACAACTTCCCTTCAGGCACTTCCAGACAGTGCTGAGGTCACCTCTCAGCCTCCTCTTCTCCAGCACAAACACCCCCAGCTCCCTCAGCCTCTCCCCACAGCACTTGTGCTCCACTCCCTTCTCCAGCCTCGTTGCTCTTCTCTGGCCCCGCTCCAGCCCCTCAATCTCTTGCCTCAACTCAGGGGCCCAGAACTCAACACAACATTCAAGGTAACTTGTATTTCTAATAAAAGTCAGGATCCCAGAGTCAGTCACCATAAAACTGAGCAAATGGGTGTTTGTGTAATGTAGAATTAAAACAAATAAACAAAAGGATAAATTGCCAGAATGTCAACAGGAACCTTGCAGTTCTGTTAAAGGATTTTTGACAGATGAAGCAATAAACACAGCAGAGCCAACCTGGCTCAGGGAGTGCCCTGTGTGCTTCAAAAGCTGTCACACATCCCTCAGTGTGAGTGATATTCTCACTGCCCCAGTGCCAGCTGTAGCATTTCATCTCTCAACGAGGAATCATTTGAAACTGTTTTCATCAAGAACTAAAGGTCTCACCTTTTTTGAGCTAAAAACAGACTGACTGAAGAAATAGCCACATTTTCTGGCTGTTTATCAGACAAGAAAAAGCACCTCATTTTTGATGTGACACCTTGAAAAATACACACTTTTCATACTTTGATTAACAGAAACAGGCACAATTTTAGTGTTTAACATCAAATTGGTAAAGTCATTCTGTATCTTGCATTTAGAAGCTTCAAAGGCCTCAAAGAGAAGAGATTTCTCAGGGGTATGACTATCATGCATAAATGGTTTGATATTGTTGAAAAACACACTCACATCAACTCCTCCAAACAAATCAAATGTGTAAGTATTTGGGAAAGTGGATTCTTGAGCAGCTTTTCTGTCTTCTGTAACATATGCCATGGCTTCCATCGAAAGAAGTGGAGAAATTTCCTGCATGTAGTAAAAAAAATTAAGAGATGGTTCAAGAAGAAAACTGTTCATCAAATATAAACACAATTCTCTTTCATGATCTACTGATTAATCATTACAGGCATTCCCAGCTCTGACCTACCAGCCAATTTCCACAGATATTATCATGCAAACAGCTTTAAAATTAGTTAGAATATGATCACAGCAGACCTTAAAGAAAGCCCCAACAAAACCACCCCGGGCTTTAGGAAGAGCAGTGCAGGCAGTACCTTCAGGATGCTTTGGCACTGGGAGAAGTCACTGTTTGGATGGCTGTGCTCATACAGCTTCTGCAACAGCAAGGGAATCCCATTCCACTTTGCTTGCTTATCTCTTTCCTTTAGCAAGGCCTCTGTGATCTGCAAAGAAAGAAGGACACAATTCCCACTGTCCAATGCTTCATAAGCAGGAAAATAATCACATCACCTCCCCCTATCAACAACAGGATATCATGGAAACACAGCTTACTGTAGAGAGTACCACTACAAAATCCAGCACCTTTCTCCATGCAGCAATTTATCCAGCTGCAGAATTTTACAGATGGGCAAAGTATCTGAAGCAGGGCTGGAAGCAGAGTTTGTCATTTAGAGTACTTAATCTCATCCTGTATTTTATATTGATCACGTATTCATGTATGTTAAAATGGGAACACATTAGTCCCTAAACAATTCCATTAGCAGAACTCCAGTTGACAGGTCAGTGAAGGAGGAAATGGGTGCCCTTGTCACTCTCCCAAATTAAACCAGTCTAAGGTGTAGAACACTGAAGATGGAAATGCATTCATAGAATCATAGAATAGAACTGATTGGGTTGGAAAAGACCTCCAAGATCATCAAGTCCAACCCTTGGGCCAACTCCAGTCCCTTTACCACATCATGGCACTCAGTGCCACGGCCAAGCTCACCTCAAAAACCTCCAGGGATGGGGAATCCACCCCCTCTCTGGGCAGCCCATTCCAATCCCTCAGCACTCTCTCTGCAAACAATTTTGTTCTGCTCTCCAACTTCAATTTCCCCTGGCAGAGCTTGAGCCCCCCGTGCCCCCTTGTCCTATTGCTGAGTGCCTGGGAGAAGAGACCAACCCCCACCTGGCCACAACTTCCCTTCAGGCACTTCCAGACAGTGCTGAGGTCACCTCTCAGCCTCCTCTTCTCCAGCACAAACACCCCCAGCTCCCTCAGCCTCTCCCCACAGCACTTGTGCTCCACTCCCTTCTCCAGCCTCGTTGCTCTTCTCTGGCCCCGCTCCAGCCCCTCAATCTCTTGCCTCAACTCAGGGGCCCACAACTCAACACAACACTCAAGGTGTGGCCTCCCCAAGGCAGAGTCCAGGGGAAGGCTCACTGCCCTGGGCCTGCTGGCCACGCTACTTTGGAGCCAGTCCAGGATGCCATTGGCCTTCTTGGCCACCTGGGCACACTCTTGGCTCCTCTTGAGCTTCCTGTCCCTCAGTCCCCCCAGGTCCCTTTCTGCCTGGCTGCTCTCCAGCCACTCTGTGCCCAGCCTGGAGCGCTGCAGGGCTTGGGGTGGCCAAAGGGCAGGACTTGCACTTGGCCTTGTTGAAGCTAAAGATGAGTATTTCTTCAGCCAAGTCCCTGAAGCCATTACTGGTCACAGGACTGACCAAAAGCATGAAGATTTAGATCCAGAAGATATCCAGAACATATCAAAGACACAGAAAAAATTCCCTCTGTAGTCCTGGGCTGGTTATAAACAGAGACCACCAACTACATCAGCAGAACAGCAACCCTGGCATTATCCTGAGAAAGAGGCAGCAACCACAAAGAGAACACCTTGGGCATTTGTTTCTACAGTTGTCCAAACTTTCTTTAATTTTGTCCTTCTCACCAAAAGATAAATAAAAATTCTCACTATTCACCACTGTATTTTACACACCTGAAAAACAAATGAAGTAGCAGCACAAGACTAAAATATTCTGCCTAGATTACACAAAAGATGTTTTGAATCCTGAACACTTCCAGGTTAGTGCCAGCAGAGCTGTAAAGGAGGAGCTCTTAGTGCTAAACTTCACCATCCCAGTCAACGCTGATCAAAATTTAAGTCCCTTCCTTTATGATACTTGGGAGGTACCTACACCAAACCCAAAACAGGGAATTATTCTTGTACAGAAAGGCAAAGCAGACAATAATTACAGCCAGCAGGGTTTCTGGTTGGTTTTACAAATGTTTTATAAAACAACAAAACAAAGAAAGCTCCAATCCTCCAGTGGGCAAGACTGCACCTCAAGGCAACATTTAGAACAGACTGCCCTGAGCTGGAAGGGACCCACAAGGACCATCCAGCCCAGCTCCTGGCCCTGCACAGACACCTCAACAATCCCACCCTGTCCCGCAGAGTGTTGTCCAAACACTCCTGGAGCTCTGGCAGCCTTGGGGCTGTGCCCACTGCCCTGGGGAGCCTGGTCAGTGCCCACCACCCTCTGGGGGAAGAGCCTTTCCCCGAGATCCAACTTAAACCTACCCTGACACACTTGTGGATTTGCTCTTACTCCTAACCCTCTAAGCTGCTCCTTCTGACCCTTTCTGTGGTTACATGACAGTTTCCCTCCTGCCTCCTTAAGTGTTCCTTGTTAATAATTAACTGCCAGGAAATCTTGCTTCTTATTGTTTCAGCCAAGACATCCTTCTCAGATACACCTCAGTGTGCAATTCCAAAGGGCCATTCAATTCCTGATTAGACAATTATATGCAAATAAACTCCAATTTTTGACTGTGAATTTAACCCTTTTCTCTGCTTGTTATACAGAAGAACAGAAAACTGATACAAGCCCAAGAAAACTCAGCCTGGCAGCAAAGGCTGCTGTGGGTCCTCATCCTTCCAAGCTTCCTGGATACTTAGGGGTCTTTTCCTGAAGAAATATCTAAACTTGTAGGTAACTAAGAACTTCAAGGCTCTTGAAGCATCACTTCATGTACGAAGTATTAATTTTCTTGCTGCAAGGGGTGACTGAAGCAACCTAAAATTCTCTCCAGTTTTTAACTTTTTCAATGTTTCCCTGCTTTTTGACTTTTGAATCCAATAACGAACCAGCACTGCTGGAGAATGACACAGAGTTTCCTTCCGAGGAGGAGAAATAACCAAGGATGAGACTTTCTCATCGTTTGGACTCCGGGCAACGTGTCAGCTCCTCTGAAATCAGATTCCCATTTCTCCTCGTGCTCCCAGGCCCAGGGTGAGCCCAAGGAGCTCCCACCACCCCAGCCAGGTGCGGGAGGAGCACAGAACCCCACGGGCAGCGGGAGGAACCTCAGTAATTACTGGGTGAAGTGCAAAGAACGCACAGCCAGGGAGAGAGTCCAACTCTGCAGCTCCAGCTGATGCGAAAGATCCCCCAGGCAGGGATGACGTGTTTGGGCTGCAGCTCAGGTTCCAGCAGCACAGAGCAGAACTCAGGATCCAAGCACTCTCACGAAAGGCCAAAAGCTCTTAATTGACATTAAAGCCTTGTCCTGGGTTTAACAGCACGTTGTTAATTGCACATTCCCTCTTGGGCTGGGGCACGATCCATCCCACTCCCGCTTCTGTACTAGCAGGGCTTCCTCTCCCTGTCCTTGGCTCCCAGATGCAGCCACAGGAAACTTGCAGAGCTGAAATTCTGAAGGAGTGAAGCAAATGTTTCCTTGCTCTCATCATCTTTCAACTGCTTTCAAAAATAAAAAAAAAGAAAAAGAAGCTTTTCGTTCTCTTGATTTAACATGTCTTTGGTTTAATGGCAAGCTCTGGCTTGTGGTCCCTGTTGTGTGTTTATGAGGCTGCCCTGGCTCTGGATATTTCCATTGTGGCAGGGCAGGATTTGCCAACGCAAAGATTTTGGATTCTCTGAAGGGATTAAAACTCAATCAGACTGTATGGAGCTGCCTTTCTTTACTGCCATTTTGGTTAAAAACTGCATCTCTGGTTTTCTGTACCAGCAGCCAGTCAATGGTTTTCATTTATAAACAAAGATGGTTTTCTTCTTGCTCTTTTTGGGCAAATTTTACTGAATAGTCATTAAAATCAGCACTGGGCCTTTTGGGGCTCCTTTCCCCTCTAGAATTTTCTGGTCTCATGCAAGCAGGATGAGTGCAATCCAACACTGATTTCTCAGAAATTTTCTACATTCACCGAAAAATTCTGGATAAAATATCTGTAATCTTGCACACAAAGGTTGAGAAGTGAGGTTTTATCCAGGAGGAAGGGGAGGCTACAGCAGCCCAGCTGGAAATGGCATCCAGGACCTAACCAAGTGCTGGGTTTGGAACCATCATGCCTTACCAGCATCAGAATCACAGAATCACAGAATGGATTGGGTTGGAAAAGACCTCCAAGATCATCAAGTACAACCCTTGCTCCAACTCCACTCCCTTTACCAGATCATGGCACTCAGTGCCACGGCCAAGCTCAGCTGAAAAACCTCCAGGGATGGGGAATCCACCCCCTCTCTGGGCAGCCCATTCCAATGCCTGAGCACTCTCTCTGCAAACAATTTCTACCTGATCTCCAACTTCAATTTGCCCTGGCAGAGCTTGAGCCCCCCGTGCCCCCTTGTCCTATTGCTGAGTGCCTGGGAGAAGAGACCAACCCCCACCTGGCCACAACTTCCCTTCAGGCACTTCCAGACAGTGCTGAGGTCACCTCTCAGCCTCCTCTTCTCCAGCACAAACACCCCCAGCTCCCTCAGCCTCTCCCCACAGCACTTGTGCTCCACTCCCTTCTCCAGCCTCGTTGCTCTTCTCTGGCCCCGCTCCAGCCCCTCAATATCTTTCTTGAATAGGAAAGGCAGGATAAGCATCAATTACTGGGAAAACAAAAGCAGCAGCATCAACACCTCCCCAGGACCCGGGTGGGGCAACCCAAAGTGGCACAAACACTACCATTTTCCAGACTGCTACAACACATCCAAGTCGTGATTCACCAACGGAGAAACCCGTGGGATGGCACATGGGGGGTCTCCAGAGCAGGTACAGTCGAGGCCGATCCCGGGAATGCAGCAGCTCCTCCATCTGAGCCAGGCCCAGAGCTCCCAAACTATGGCACAGTGCAAAGCTGTCTGTGTAACCCCAGTTTTCACACCTCTGCTCTCCTGGATCCTGACCTTCCATCCACCTCCCCCTCCTCCAGCTGTGCCATTAAAGCCATGGCAGTGTCGATTTGCTGGAAGGGCAATCAAAGGCTTTCTGTGGGATTTAAGTACAGAGTTAAAAATGTGTCATCAAGCCCATCCATGACTGCAAAGGTAGAGCAGACCAAGGGGTTTTCTTTTGAAGATTCCCAAGGAACTGGGCCCAGGATTTCTCAGACTACTCCAGAGACTCATAACTACTACAGGAATATTTTCTTACTACACGGTTTAAATAATTTTTGTGCATAATTTTTCATGAAAGTATAAAAGGGGCTGCACACAACTCTTTAAGTATTTCTTTTAAATTTCTTTCTAATCCTGCTGGCTTTTAAAGATCACAGAATCACAGAACAGAATCACAGAATATCCTGAGCTGGAAGGAACCCACAAGGATCATCAATCCAACCCCTGGCCCTGCACAGACACCCCAACAATCCCACCCTGTCCCTCAGAGCATTGTCCAAACACTCCTGGAGCTCTGGCAGCCTTGGGGCTGTGCCCACTGCGCTGGGGAGCCTGGTCAGTGCCCACCACCCTGTGGGGGAAGGACCTTTCCCTGAGATCCAGCCTAACTCCCTCCTCACAGCATCCATTGGCAGGATGGTCAATACAGAATTATGAACAACACCTAAGTCTTCAAGAAGTTCTGTGTTTTTACTTAAATCCGTTCCTTTATCAGTTCAGGTTCCCTTTCATTTCTCCCCTCCCCTTTGCTCATCCTCCAGGCGCACCCTCTCCAGCAGCAGCAGCTCATCCTCCCTGCCCGTCCCCAGCCCTGCCTTACCAGCACTGCCCAAACATTTGTTACTGCCCTGAGACCTCTGGAGCTCCAACCGCTTCCCAATCCTTTCCAGTGAGGATTTTCCTTCCCATTTGTGTTTTCATCTCCCTAGAAAGTAACCTTCTGATTTTCCAGACCTTGCCTCCCCTCCTTGCTGACCTGTGGCCAGTGACACGTCCGTGTCTTCCCAGAGCACGTGACAGCAGCAGAAACACCAGGAGTTCATCCTCCCCTTCACTCCCCAGGGCAGGGCAAACAGTTTCCTGACAAAATTGTGTCTCTATTTCACATTTTACCCTTCAAACATTTCACTGTCTTGCTGAGCACTCACTACAGGAGGGCATTTGCTGTCGTCTTTCAAAGAGCAAACCCAGTGACTCAGGTGTCCAGGCATCCTTCACAGCACTGAAGGATTCATGCTGTGACAGACTTCACAGCTATGACACATCAGTTAGAAGTTTATTTTAATTCCATTTTTCACTGCAA
Organism: Sakesphorus luctuosus; assembly: GCA_013396695.1. Taxonomy (NCBI): domain Eukaryota; kingdom Metazoa; phylum Chordata; class Aves; order Passeriformes; family Thamnophilidae; genus Sakesphorus; species Sakesphorus luctuosus. The sequence continues at coordinate 985,641 of VWZD01011347.1, forward strand.
CCATACATTAAGGTTGGAAGTGCTTTTAAAAAAGCCGAATTTCCACTCTTGGTATTTTCCATGGCCACTTCTGAAGCATATATTTAAATGTCCTGAAAGTTTAAAAGGAAAGAGACACAAGATTATGGATCTCAAAAACAGATGCAAGCACGTGGTCTCTATGTATTTTTAATAAAGTTGAAGCTTTGCCATATCCTTTCCTTCAAGTCTTTTAGGCTGTACCTTTAAAAACAGGAAACTAATATTTGTGCAATTAAATATTTAATTTCCCTCACAACATTAATAACTTAGGAAGTCGTCTCACAGACTGCCAAGAGAATGATTATTCAGGATTTTGGGGAGTGCCCCATCACCCCAGTTCTTTATTGTATTTTCCTTTCCAGTGCCTAACAACCATCCAGCAGCCTGGGTAAGTTGTCTCCTTCCTTACACAGCTTTTCACACAAAAGCCTGTAACAAAGGCAAATGATCTCCTCCCAAGTTTTCCTTTTAACACACCACCTTCCTGAAGGAACACAACTATGGAGTGATCCTGGAAAGCATTCCAAGGGGGAAGCTGGATCTGTGAGCTCTGGGGCAGAACACCATGGCCAGTCACCAGGTGGGGCTTTTGCACAGAGCTCTGATTAAAAACACACCAGAATCCCTCAGATTATCCCCATGAACTCCATGGCTGATATCAAGCTACAAGTCCCTTTAAGAGCACCCATATCCAGCCTCTCTCCAGCTCTCTGATTCTTTGAGTGCAGATCAAGTTTCCCACACCTCCTGCTCCTCCATCCTCCCCCTCTTCCTTCTCCTGCCACCCCAAAAGCCAGGAATGAACCCAGGGACACACTGTTCCAGGATAAACCCTGCCACAGCTTCCAGCCAGGCCTAACCCTCCTCCCAACTCCCACCAGAGCTCTGGGATGGGAAGAAGAGCTGGTTACCAAGACAAGGAACAGCTCTTGCCAATGCCGAATCCCCACAGCACTTCCAAGGGCAGGACAACTCCAACATGGACCTTTGACACCAGCAGCTCTCCAAAACCACCACAGGATCTACCAAAGCTACCAATGTTTGCCTTGATTATCTCACTCTCAGAGAAAAATAAATACATGGAATTATATTAACTTCTCAGTGAATACTTTTCCTTGGAAGTTTCTTCTTGAATTCATTTTGAAAGAAAACAAAATCTGTAGGGATATCTAAGAAAAAGCAGAGGAACAAGGAATATCACATCTATAACAGTTTTCCTCCCACTCATCTTCAGCCACACACACAAAAAAAAGACTATTCAAGTCCAACACAACCAGGTTTTGAGCATTTCTAGTGCATGACAGAGCTCTGGGCCTTGTTACATAATAAAAGCATTTCCAGGCTTTCTAATGCTGCCTTGCTGTCCTCCCCTGAAGAGGCCTAAGCTTGCTAAGACCCACACAATTAGAGCTACTCAAGTGGATTATATTCACATGAATGTTGGTTTTGGCAGTGCTGTTTTAAGGAGGAAACAAAAAAACTGATTAGAAAACAAAATATTTTCTCAGAGTTAGGAAGCTACTTCAGCCTGTTGATAACCTGCAATGGCAGGAACTGAAAATTTGGATGTCTCTGGCAGAAAATGTTTTCCTTCAGCAGAGACTTTTTTTCCAAGTGGGCAGGGACTACCCTGCTGAGGGAAGTGTCTATTCCTAGGGATGCCAGACCACGAATTACAGCTGGAAAAACAGACTCTCTTTTTCCATTCTGATTGTTTCAGCTAAGCCTTGGCAGTCCTGGGAGGGTGAGAGCAGTGCTGACAATCAGCTCTTGGGACTGTACCAGGAGCATGTTAGTTTGCCAACAAACCCCTGGTTCTTCCTGCCCTGTCAACAAGGACTCCTAGAGCTGCACCAAAGTATCTTCTGGTTTCCTGCTATATCCATGTTTTTCACAGCTGCCTTGCAGCAGCAGAAGTGTGTGCCCCTTTGCTAAGGGGACTTGAGCTCAATCAGCTGAATCACAGAATCACTGAATCAGTTGGGTTGGAAAAGACCTCCAAGATCATCAAGTCCAACCCTTGGGCCAACTCCAGTCCCTTTACCACATCATGGCACTCAGTGCCACGGCCAAGCTCACTTGAAAAACCTCCAGGGATGGGGAATCCACCCTCTCTCTGGGCAGCCCATTCCAATGCCTGAGCACTCTCTCTGCAAAGAAGTTTATTCTGCTCTCCAACTAAAGTGTTATTTTGCCTTGAAGGAACAGCAGCACAAACCCCATGATATCCTGTACCCTGTGCCTGTGACACACAGCTCAGCTGTGTCCAGACAGGGACACCAGTCCAGCCCCCTCACAACCAGCATTTCTGCTTGTGAGAAAACGTGTGTCACTTCTCAAAGCTGGTTCACCTACTTCTGCAGAGCCCCTTGCACTGGCTCTGTGCTCAGTGCAGGGCAAACCCTGATCCAGGTGTGCAACCTGATACCAACTCTGGGGTCTGTGCCCAGGGCAGCAGCTGGTGACACAAATATGGGTAACACAGATTTAGGACAGATAATGCCAAATCTGCCAAAATCTGCCTAAGCCATCAACCTTATTATCACAGAATCATTTGGGTTGGAAAAGCCCCCCAATATCCAGTCTGACCTGTGTCCAAAGTCCACTCTGTCACCTGACCAGAGCACGGAGTGCCACGTCCAGTTGTTCCCTGGGCACCTCCAGGGATGGGACTCCCCCACCTCCCTGGGCAGCCCCTTCCAATGCCAAACCACCCTCTCAGTGAAGAAATTCTTCCTGATGTCCAACCTGAACCTCCCCTGGCACAGCTTGAGGCCATTTCCTCTGGTCTGTCCCTTGTTCCCTGGAGCAGAGCCCGAACCCCACCTGGCTCCACCTTACTGGGAGTTGCAGAGAGAGGAAGCCCCACCTGAGCCTCCTTTTCTCCAGGCTGAGCCCCCCCAGCCATCCCTTGTAGGACTGACTCTAAACCTTTCCCCAGCTTTGCTGCCCCTCTCTTAATAATTTATTATCAATAATAAAGCAAGACACCAACTGACAAGAGCTGTGGCTCCTGGCAGGTGAGCACAGAAAGAACACTCAGGTATCCAGATTTCTAAGTCTCAGCTGACCTCAAAATTGCCACATATTCAGGGGGCTGTTGCTGCCAAAAATGCTTCTATGTCCCTGTAAGATCAGTGATGAACTTTGAGATGCAGGCCTGTCAACAGTGATCCCTCCCAGTTCACAGATAAGCCCCTACTTTCCTCACACAAAAATGGATCTTGAGAACACCTAAAAATAGCACACAAAGCTTAGTTTGAGTATAAATGCCACTGCTGCCCATGGCAGGCACCACAGCAAGGAGGGGTATTCCTCCATCTCCCTGAATTAAGACCTTGAGAAGGGTTTCCCATTCTCACAGGATACCAACAGTGCAGTCCAGGCAGCACATGATCCAAAACTTCCTTCCAGAGGGCAGGAAAAAAGAGCTCCAAGGACATTCTCCTGACTTGCTCAAGACCCCAAGACAGCAGCTTGGAAACTCGATCTGCTCTCAGGCTTTTCAGGAGAAAACGTAAGCAAGGGCTCCCACACTGCCACTGAGGAGTGAACTGCAGGAAAAGTGGGAACATTCAGATAAAAAATAGAAGCTAAAAAAAAAAGGCACCCAAAACTGCCTCGTGCTTTTTTAAAAGCTACATCAAAGTGTTTTATATTTAGCTCGTCTACAAACAAAAAACTGCTTCAAGGTAAAAGTACAGACACACGTAATTTCTAAAGTTCAAAATCAGTCAGAGAGTTGTTATTCCCACTCCCTTAGTCCAAGTGAATCATACAATCGTTTGGGTTGGAAGGGACCTTGAAGCTCATCCAGTCCCACCCCCTGCCATGGGCAGGGACATCTTCCACCAGCCCAGGGTGCTCCAAGCCCTGTCCAACCCGGCCTTGGACACTCCCAGGGATGGGGCAGCCACAGCTTCTCTGGGCACCTGTGCCAGGGCCTGCCCATCCTCACAAGGAAGAATTTTTTCTAATATTTAATCCAAACCTACTTTCACAGAATCACAGAATGGATTGGGTTGGAAAAGACCTCCGAGATCATCAAGTCCAACCCTTGGGCCAACTCCAGGCCCTTTACCACATCATGGCACTCAGTGCCACGGCCAAGCTCACTTGAAAAACCTCCAGGGATGGGGAATCCACCCCCTCTCTGGGCAGCCCATTCCAATCCCTCAGCACTCTCTCTGCAAACAATTTGTTTCTGCTCTCCAACTTCAATTTCCCCTGGCAGAGCTTGAGCCCGTGCCCCCTTGTCCTATTGCTGAGTGCCTGGGAGAAGAGACCAACCCCCACCTGGCCAGAACTTCCCTTCAGGCAGTTCCAGACAGTGCTGAGGTCACCTCTCAGCCTCCTCTTCTCCAGCACAAACACCCCCAGCTCCCTCAGCCTCTCCCCATAGGACTTGTGCTCCAGTCCCTTCACCAGCCTTCACTTTCCTTCAGTGTGAATCCATTCCCCCTTGTCCTGTCACCCCAAGCCATTGCAAAAAGCGATTTTAAAATGTCTTCCTACAGCATTTATGAAGCACTGGGAGCTCTGTGTGTTCAAGTTTTAAGGCTTTCAGGACAGTGCAGGGATGCCAAAAATTTCAAAGTAAAACAAAGCAAAACCCCAGCAACCAAAAACCCACCTCGAACTTGGGCATTTTGAGGAGGAGGATGCAAATAGCAGAAGTTTCCTTGATTGCTGCAAAACCCAAGGTATTTGCTTCTGCAAACTCATAAAAGCCCCAAAATAAAACAGCAGCACTGAAGTTCTCAGGCAAACCAAAGCCACCATCCTAAAGGTGACACAGGTGCCCAAGGCTGGTACAGGTTTATCTGACTGCAATTGCAGGGTAACATGAAAGAAGGAGCACAGAAGTGGACAGGTAAGTCAGGGAGACAATATTTGCCCATGTGCTCTATGAAATCCACTCCTAAAACAGTCCCCCAAAAATAACTTCCCTCAAAGGAGTCAATACAGGTTTATATCCATGCAATTATTTGCTTTTTCTTAAGGATTATGCAAAGTGGTAGCTGAGCAGGCAACACAATAAGGACAAAAGAGCTGTGAGGAATCACCTCCTGCTCTTTTACCCATCTCTGCTGCAGAACGAGGGGCATTCACGATGAACAAACCTTCTTTTAGTAACTGCTCAGAATCTTTGTTAATCGAGCAAAATGCTGCTGTAATAAATATAATTTAAATAAATTTAAAGAAGTCCCCATTTTTCCTCCATCTGAACTCTTTTAAGATACTTCAGCTCAATAAACCACCACCCGAAAGCAAGTTCTTTATCCCATATTTCAGTTTCTTTGCACCCTTTTGCATATGATCTGCTAAATAAATGACAACTAATTCTCCATCAAAAGGAATTAATAGCCCATTATCCGTGGGCACCTTCTCAAGAAAACACCCAGCCCCAGCCCCGCCTGGCCCAGGCCGGGGGTGAGGAGCTGCTTCCATTTCCCAGCAGGGAAACACGACCAACATGACACAGGGAGCAGGAAACCACGAGCACTGCGGGGCCAGGAGGTCCCCGAACCGCAACCCCACGAGGCCGCCTTTGTGCGGGGCACACACTCAAAGCTCCGCTGTGCGGGCCGAGCCTCCTTCCCCGGCGCCACCGGGAGCGGCTCCCGCACAGCCCTGCCCGGGGAGCCTCGGCGGGAGAGAGAGGGGCAGGGAGGCACCGACACATCCCCGCGGCGGGGACACCTCCAGCACACCGGGCTGGGCCTCGCGGAGCCGCCGCCAGCCCAAGTGGGCCCCGCTGGGCTCTCCGGGCCGGGCCGGGCCGGGCCGCGCCGCGCCGCATCCCCCGGCCCCGCAGGCCCCACCCGACCCTCGCGGGGTCCCCCCCGACCGCCCCCGAGCTCCCAAACCTGCGCCCCGCGGGTCATGGCGCGGCCGCTGAGCTGCCCCCGCCGCAGCTGCGCCACAATGTTGGTGGGGGTCGCGGCGCGGGGGCCGCCCCTCGCGATGGCCGCCATGGCCCGGCTGGGACCAGAGCGAGACAAACAAGAAGCGCCGCCTCGGCCTCGGCCCGGCGTGCAACGGGAGGGGCGGGGGTGGCTGGGAAATGGAGTCCTGCG
>VWZD01011347.1:991773-1005685 GCA_013396695.1 Sakesphorus luctuosus
GCCCGGCCTGTGCGGGGGTGGCAGCGGGGCCCGGCCCGGCCTGTGCGGGAATGGCAGGGGGGCACGGCTTGGAACGGCCCCGTGTGTGCGGGGATGGCAGCGGGACACGGCACAGCCTGTGCTGGGGTGACAGAGGGGCACGGCCCGGCCCGGTGTGTGCGGGAATAGCAGCGGAGCACGGTCCGGCCCGGCACGGCCTGTGCGGGGGGGGCAGCGGGGCCTGGCACAGCCTGTGCGGGAATGGCAGGGGGGGCACGGCCCGGTGTGTGTAGGGATGGCCCTGGGAGGGCCCGGTGTGTGCGGGATGGCAGCGGAGCCTGGCACGGCCCGGTGTGCGGGGATGGCCCTGGCACGGCCCGGTGTGTGCGGGAATAGCAGTGGGGCACGGCCCAGTCTGTGCAGGTGTGAGAAGGATGACTGTGATTGGTGTCGATAAAAACGAATGGGCTATTGGGGCTCCTGTAGTGACATGAGAAAAAACATATGGCCAATTAAATTCCAACTTACACCCACATGGAGAGATAAACAGGATAGTGTTAAATCACTTTATCTCCTATAACTTTGTCAAGGACCACATGGATTGTAACAGGAAGGTTGAAGAGTTAAAACTTCCCCACATCTAAGGGGAACAGAATTTATGGTGGGGTCATCACTGGGGTTGTAAGAGTGACTGAGCTATAGTGCTATATGTTAAACTGCTCAACAATGTACTTAAAATGTTTATGCACGAGTCAAATGAATATGTAGAGACTAAATAAATGGAAGAATTACACTGGCACGGCCCCTGTGCTGCTCCTTCACCCGCGCTGTGATTCCCTCCTGGTGCTTTCTGCTCCTCTCACAGGACCTGCCTCCCTCCATGTCCCTCTTTATTGCCTTTAAAATGCCTTTATTCCCCATAAATTGCTTTTATTCACACTAATATACCTTTATTTCCACTAAAATAGTTCCTACTAAAATGCCTTTATTCTCACTCAAATACCTTTATTTGCACTAAGATATCTTTACTCGCACTAATATACCTTTATTTCCACTAAAATAGTTCCTACTAAAATGCCTTTATTCTCACTCAAATACCTTTATTTGCACTAAGATATCTTTACTCGCACTAATATACCTTTATTTCCACTAAAATAGTTCCTACTAAAATGCCTTTATTCTCACTCAAATACCTTTATTTGCACTAAGATATCTTTACTCGCACTAATATACCTTTATTTCCACTAAAATATCATTATTCCTACTAAAATACCTCTATTTCCACTAAGATACCTTTATTTGCACTGAAATATCTAAATTCGCAGTAAAATGCCTTAGTTCCCACTAAAGTGTCTTTATTTCCACTAAAATACCTTTATTCCCACTGAAGTGTTGTTATTTACACTAAAATACCTTTATTCCCACTCATGTCTTTATTTCCACTAAAATACCTTTATTCCCACTCGTGTCTTTATTTCCACTAAAATACCTTTAGTCTCATAAAGTATCTTTATTTCCACTAAAATACCTTTATTCCCACTAAAGTGTCTTTATTTCCACTGAAATGGCTTCCCCCCAAATACCTTTATTTCCATTAAAACACCTTTATTTCCACCGAAATACCTTTATTTCCAGCAAAATGCCTTCATTTCCACCAAAATGCCCATTACTTTCTTACTTTTCAGTATTAATTTGTGGTGGTCATAAACTAAAACAGAAGGAGTTTCACCTCAAGATGAGGAATTGCCTCTCTGTGCTGAGGGTGGCAGAGCCCTGGGACGGTGCCCAGGGAGGGTGTGGAGTCTCTCTGGAGACATCCCAACCTGGACACATTCCTGTGTCACCTGCTCTAGTGACCCTGCCTTGGCAGTGGGGTGGGACTGGGTCATCTCCAGAGGTCCCTTCCAACCTCAGTGATGCTGTGATGGTGTGAATTCCCAGCAGAACTGAAATGCATAAATCAAACTCAAGTTTGAGTTGAATGACAAACACCCCAAACCAAACTGGGGATGGCAGAACTCCCAGGCACTCAGCAACAGGACAAGGGGGCACGGGGGGCTCAAGCTCTGCCAGGGGAAATTGAAGTTGGAGAGCAGAAAGAAATTCTTTGCAGAGAGAGTGCTCAGGCATTGGAATGGGCTGCCCAGAGAGGGGGTGGATTCCCCATCCCTTGTTTTTAAACTGAGCTTGGCCGTGGCACTGAGTGCCATGATCTGGTAAAGGGACTGGAGTTGGCCCAAGGGTTGGACTTGATGATCTCGGAGGTCTTTTCCAACCCAATCCATTCTATGATTCTATGAGAGCACAGACCATAGGACACACCATCAGGACAAAGCTGCTGTACCTCTAGAAAACAGGAGGAACTTGGGCTCAACACACTGCTGGGACAGGTGCTGGTCTCCACACAACAGCAAAGGAGTGCAAATGACCCCAAGGGTTATAAAACCCAACAAATCAAAGGAGAGGGAGCACCTCGGGAAGATGAACTCCTGAGAGCTCATCTTTGAGTAACCCACAGGCAGCAGCTCCAGGGACTCAAGAAGCTGAGTCTGCGGAGGTTTAAGTTGGATCTCAGGAAAAAGTTCTTCCCCCAGAGGGTGGTGGGCACTGACCAGGCTCCCCAGGGCAGTGGGCACAGCCCCAAGGCTGCCAGAGCTCCAGGAGGGTTTGGACAACGCTCAGAGGGACAGGGTGGGATTGTTGGGGTGTCTGTTGCAGGGCCAGGGGTTGGACTTTGTGGATCCTTCCTTACTTGCCACTTGTCTCCTTTCCTGGTGCTCCCCCTGTACCCTTCCCTCGCTTTTTGGTCTCTTGAGGGTTTTTTTTTTGCCATTTGCCAACAATTCATGTGCAACTCGGACTGTTTTTCCTCTTCCTTCTCCTTTGTCTTTCACAAGCTGTTTGTCTGACCTTCCATCAATCCAGTCACTCCAAATCCAAACGATTACTTCTGAAATACCTCAGAAAATCTGGCCTTCAGTTTTGGGCTTTGCTTGGAGTGGCAAAAAAACCCCAACACAATTACAATGATGTCATCAACAACAAATGCTAAATTTGGGTTCTGTGCCATCTTTCACCACTCAATCAAAATCCAGTTCCCTTCCATCCTGTGACAGATGCCACAAGTTTACTCTGTAGGTGGAACCTTTGGAGTGCTGACCTGCCTCATTTGGGAGCCACCCAAACGAGGTGCCAGTTCTGTGTTCCACACACATCTTACTTTGGATTTCTGATAATTCTGTTCACATCACCAAGCACTCACCACTTTGCTCAATTGGAACTCTCCCTCCAGCTGGAAAATGCCAAAACAGACCTGCCATCTCTTCCCTCTTCCTTGTGAGGCCCCTGGGAGAAGGCAGGAGGAGACCACAAGTTTTAGTTTTATTTATTTTTTTCCCAGGTGACTTGTGATGGCAGTTTTGAACCCATCAAGTTGCTCCCAACAGCACGGTGTACATAAAGGGAATGGAATCTGATCTCCAGTGGGACAGCCAGCCACCATCCCATCATCCCTCAGAGATTCCCAGACATCTGTCCTTCCTCAGCTGCCTGTGAAACAGCAGAGCTTGTACACGTGTCCCTGAGACTCGACCACGCTCTGCCCTCCAGCAGCAAGGCCAGGCCACACAATGTTCCACTTAAAAAAGGCTTAGTAAGGATCCTAAGAGCTCCCATCATTTCTTTTTGTTAAGTCTCATAAGATGGAAGTTGCTCTCAAATACTGGAACAAACCAAAATTAAGGCTGTTCTATGTTATTCTGACTCACCCATCCCACAGCACTAAGCGAGATCCATCTAATTACTCTCAGAGTAGCTGTTGATAGATGAGTTCTGGCAGCTCCAACTGTGCTGAGGAAAAATCTTCGCTCTTAAGGCTACTGCCCCTTGGTTCTGCTACTGGAATCTCAAGGGTGAGGGTACCAAACTGCCCTGATTAGCAGAGAGGTACCAAATTGGAGATCTGCAGCCTGATCTCTGAAGTCCTTCCTTTTCCTGTACTTCATGGCAATTCTGAGAATGAGGACCCAGCACTGAGCAAAGCCACAGGAGAAGGCCCATGTTTTGTGTTCAACAGATTAGACAACGAGTAGTGTGCACGATGTGAATAGCTGGAAAAGAAAAAGATACCAACATGAAGCCACTAACCAGAGCTCCATCTTTGTCCATCAATGCCTCAGTTTTAGAGTGCTCCTCTCTCAGTACCTCCCCTACAATTGCTGTATCAATGCAGAATTCCTGAGCAGCAGCTGCCCCACCTGCAATGGGAAAGGACAGAAACAATCCTTCCAACATGCCTGTCCAACATTTTAAGTGTCTCTTACAATGAGTTTACTCACAACTGCAGCAGGATTTCCACACTGAATGGTAAAAAAAATGCAGGTTTTGTGTAATTTTACAGTACTAGTACAGGTCAAAACAAAAAAGTTTCTCAAAGCAACCCTACACCAGCACAGACTGGGAATTGGCCACAGGGATTTATTTATCCTGTATCTCTAACCCACTCAATGACTATAGATTGTGTGTGCTTGCTCCAGGCTCCTCACTTTCTAGCAGGCTTGAAGAAACTCCATGACTTTTCTGCCCCCTTCTTTTTGCTCCTCCTTTAGAAAGAAAATCTCTTGGCAATGCTCCTGATTTCTCCCCTTCTGATCATTGCAGACACCTGCTGCAAAGACACTAACAACACATTTAGAGGTTTGGATGTGCCAAGTCAGCTGAACACCAAGAGGTTTCATGCCTTTCTGCTGTTAAGACACAACTGCCATCTGGTTTCCATCAGAGAAAGGGTCACACAGAGCTCTCTTGCTGCTGCTGCTGCAGGGAACAGCTTGTGAACACCTGTTCAGGTGCCTCCTGCACCAAGGCAGAGCTGCATCTGAGCCTGGACCAAGGCCCCTTGTGCACATCTCATGTACAGCTCAGCTGGGCCCCACTGACTGTGCACTGAAGCAAGTGAGGCCTAAAGGGAAGATGAAAAGAGGAAGGAAATGAGGAAATTTCATGAGAGAAGTATGTTAGATTCTGTAAGAAGATAGCAAGCCCCACTGCAGTCAATCAAACCTTTGCTAGCCCATCCACAACCTCAGTTTTCTGTCCAGACATTACCTGGACACTCATTCAGCTGTTAAGATTCCAAATAAAACAGATTCTAAAAAGAGGGACTTAGCACTTTTCCAGGTTCCAAGTGCTCTGATCCCCCCACACCATCCTTCATGCTCAACAGACCCACCAGAGCTCCAAATGTGAGCCTCCACCTCAAAATCAACAGGTTTTCTCAACTGGCCAGTGATTTCTCAGGAGAACCACATGTTTATAAAGAGAGTAAAGATAAAAGATGGAGCACACAGAGAGCTGCAGGCTGAGGTGAAGCTATAGCCTGTAATCCCTGCTTTCCCCCTTAGGACAGGGAACCACTCAGGCTCATTTTTCTAGAGCAAAGTAAGCTGGGGACTCTGTGTAAGCCTGTAAAACTTCAACTTAAACTCACAAAATTCAGTAAATAAGGTACTTTTAACCTGTAGACCTTTCTTTGTCTTTCTGAACACATTTTTGTTATTCAGGCAACTAATTTCTTTGAAATCAGCACCTGGAGAGCATTAACAGGTGGTATCAGAATCAGGGTTTATAAAGGAACAGTAGCAGAATTTAATGGGAAGCTGTTTCACTTCATAATACAGTTCACATTGTGAGGTACACCACTTTCCATTATGAAACTATAAAAATATATTCCCAGAGTCTAAAAAAAGTTCAATAATTTACACTGATGATGCAAATAGGATCAGGTGTTATCTAGGAAGACCTGTCCCAGTACTGCAAGCTTAGAGTTAAAAGATTGACTGGGGCAACTCAGGAGGGAGTATGAGCTCTTCTTGGAGTTTCTCTTCTCTCCAGCTTTCTCTGCATCTTCAGAGTCTTTTACACTCTCCCCTTCACTGTGGTCAGATGGGCTTTTTAAAGTGAATTTCTTGGTTTTCTTCAGTGAGTAGAATTCCCTCATCAGGTCTTCCACCTCCCACTGCTCGTCCTTGCGCTTCCTGCAGCAGTGCAGGGCAGCAGGATCAATGGGATGAGCCTCAGTGTTGAAGATGTACCCTCCAGCATCCAGAACACACTCCCCATAGGGTGTAATCACCACGTCGAAGTCTGACCCATCGTTGTGGATGAAGTTGTCTGGGTCAAAGAGCAGGTACAAGTATTTGATTGTTTCAGCCAAAAAGAAGGATTCCATGCGGTTATCCAGCCTGTGATCCCTCAAGTCTTTGATCTACAAGGGAAGAAATAGAGTGGATTACAATTATATAAAATTCAGTAAGTTATGTACTTGGGGGGGAAACAAAACCAGCTTGCAACTGATTTCAGTTAAACAGCACAGCATGACACCAATTCACTCTGGATCTTATCACAGAAAAGGTTGGAAGGGACCTTAAAGACCATCTCATTCCACCCCCTGCCATGGGCAGGGACACCTTCCACCAGCCCAGGTTGCTCCAAGCCCTGTCCAACCTGGCCTTGGACACTCCCAGGGATGGGGCAGCCACAGCTTCTCTGGGCACCTGTGCCAGGCCCTGCCCATCCTCACAGGGAAGAATTTCTTCCTAACATCTAAACTTGCCCTCTTGTCAACTCACTCTGGGCATGGACAAGAGATTCCCATCTTTTCCCACACTAAAGAAAAAAAATCATAAGGCTTTTACCTACTTTCCAAATCACAAGTCCTAATTCCTAATATATATATTTTTTTTTAAAATAGAGCTTCCTAGTATGTTTGAAATCCTCTATTAAATGGCATTAGAGGAATCACTCACTGCAGTTCTCATGGGTTTGATCACATTTTCAAGGCATAGTGGGAAAGCAGAATAACACATAAACAAGGCAGGCAGAGATCCTCCACGTGAACCTTCCTGCTCAGGTGCAACACCTGGTAGGGATGCAGGAGGAGCTTCTGATGCTTTCCAATAGTTTGGGCTCTGGTGCAACAGCCCATGACTGAATTTGGCCCACTGTTCACACTGGGAGGGAAGTTACTACCAGAAACATGACCAGATCAGCTTCACAGAGAATACAAGGGGTCTGTTCGACAAAGTGATCACTTTACTCACTGGCAAAACACAAAAGCTGATTTTTAGCAGCTATTTAGCTGATTTAGAAGACGATTTAACACTCACAGTTGCAAATCCACAGTCCACCTTGCTGATTTTCTCGATTGACTCCACTGCATCTCTTCCCAGTTCCAGGATTGTGGGATCTCTCGTAGCACGATACAGATACATTGCACTCTCAATCAGCTCTGCAAAAACACCCCAGACATTTCCAAATACAAAGATTACCAAACCACATACACAGGGATGATGAGATGATCCTTAACTAATTTAAAAATCCTTTAGGATGATCAGATAAATAACCTAGTTACTGAGTTTCCTCTGGCTTCAAGCACAGATTTGCTTTTCCTAGGGATGTGCTACAGAGAAATTCCCTCTAACCAGCCTGGATCAGCTCAGGTAAGAGTGACTAATGTTCCCTCCCACGTCCAGTGAGGGGGTGCAAGAGAGAAAAAGATTAAAACTCAGTTGTCAAAGGAAGAAAAGAAGTGCTTCTAGAAAGGATTACAAATAAGAAATTCAGTGTTCAAAATACAATTTTAAAAAATACTGTAAGTCTCATGAAACAGGGGTATCCAAAACACTGTGATGTGTTTACTTATTAAGGTCATTTTGGATGCTGTAATTCATTTGCAAGTTAATGCTGATGAGTATTTTTGGTAGATTTGTCTAGTGTGGATGTCACCTGAACACTCAGACCAAAAGGAAATTCATTATTCTCATGTACAAAGTTTTATTGACCTAATAGACAGGTTTGCTTTTTGTTGTTGTTGGTGGTCAAAGTTGTAAAAAATCAGGGATAAAAAGAGATAATTTCATTGGAGTACCACAGCCTCTCTCTCAAGTCTTGAGCTTTACTAGTGCAACTAAAATGAGTTCACTTCAGGAACTCAGCAGAACTGCAGTGGTCTATTCATATTCACTTTCACTTCCTAAATTTAAAGGACACAAGCAGTCCCTTTAACATTTCACATGACTGAAACATCCCATATCAGCCAATTTAACACTTAAATATGTCAAATCCTACACTATAAACCCAATTCATGAACAGGCCTCCTTTCTATAGTAACACATTTTGCTTCCTTTAAAGGCAGCCCTGCCTTTGTCAATGATGGAAAACAAAATGTGTAGTTTTGACTGTGCAAACCCCTGGTGAAATCCACGCAGGAACTAAGTCAGAGCAAAACTGGGGAGGAGCTTGTGGACAGCAGGTGTTACCAACATTTGATCTCACCACCAGAGCAGAAGGAGGAGTCCATGCCCCTTTTGATTTCATTTCTCTTACCAGGCCTGAGTGGATATCCCTCTCTCTTGTCCACTGTGTAGCCCTGGGGAATGTTGTAGAACTCGGGCAGGCCCCCAAACTGCTTCCACACAGTGTAATAGTTGAGGAAGGTCCGCATGGCATTATCTACATCCCCAATCAGGCTCTGGGAGACAACAATTAGCAAAGCAACACGTGAGTGAAGAAGAAACAGTGTTACTACATAAATCGATGTAGTAACACTTTTGGAAGAAAAGCAGAGACAGTGACAGAAATGGGTGTTTCAGCAGATCTGAATGGTGTAAATAATATTGGGACATGATGCCTTAATAGGTAAGACTGAGGAGTTAAGATGCTGCTTTTCTGTAGGATCACATTCCCACTCCTGAAATAATATGAAGTCTCTTTATTTATTTTTTTTAAAGAAGATTGTGTTTCTTCAGTCAAATATCTAGTCAATCACAGCACTCAAGTCTATGCCAGTGGGGAAAACAAAGTCTCAGTCCAAAGTGAGAAAGCAAAGCCCTCAGTGGGAAAGCATTCACACAAACAGGCATTTATGAGGAGATGGAAAAAGGTGTGAATTTCTTTTTCCTCACATTCACACCTGGATTATGAGACCGCTGTCAGTGGAGTTTGCTACAACAAAACCACCCTCCTAGGATGCTGAATGGGAGGCTTTTTTTACAGATTGTGGAGAAAATCAACATCTGCTCTTCTACAGGCACACTGGAGATTTCACCAGAGATCAAGGCAAACTTTCACACAGGTGAGGATTATATTTCTAACTGTGATATCAAAGACTGATAGATGATAGATGAACAAAATTAACCATGTGCTACTGCTTTGACAGCTCTTACCTGCAGGCCTGGCCAATAGGCCTCCAGGGACTGAAACACAGGCATGGACACTGTTCCTTTGTACATCTGAACCCACAGGTACCAGTCATCAAACTTGGTGTAATTTTTGATAGCTTTGTTATATTCTATAAAAAAACACAGATAGGTATGTAAGCCAACAAAAAAAAATCTTTGTTTCTAAGAATGAGAGGAGCCCCTTTTTCACTTGTCAAATGAATGAACTACTCTGGGCACTCACTTTGGTGCTTCTGTTATCACAGACTCTTCAAAAGTACCACAGCAAAGGTTTCAGGAACAGTCTGGAATGTACCCTGTTAGATCCTTCATGCTCTCCTTCCACAGTGCTTGGTGTTTCTTAGAGGTACAGCCAAGGAGGCCCTGCTGGGTCCCTTCCAAACCAAACACTCACCCAGAAACATGGACATCAGCTCCTTGTCCTGCAGGAGAATGGCTCCTTTAACCAGGTACTCAAAGTAGGAGTCCACTCCTGCCCCAATGCCAGCATCCTGGGCCACCCACTTGGCAGTGATCACATCAATGTGGTTCCCAACCTGCAAGAAGTGAAGGATGGAGTTAAGGGGCAAATAAAGCATTTCTACTAAAAGAGAATTAAGAAATCCCCACTACACCCCCACACAAGAAACCCTGGACGTTTCTGCAGACCCTTGTTTCACAGATTCACAGTGCCCACTCCAACTAGCACTTCCTCCATTCATTAGTCCTAATTCCAATCTTCCAAAAGAGTAAAGAAGGATGAAGAGGTGCAGATGCAAAGATAGAGACCAAGAATGTCAAAGGCACAAGAGCTGCCATGCTAATATTTAAATAAATCATTCAAATCTGGGACTCTTCGGCCTATGAACAAACCCAGCTGATGCAGGAAAAAATACACAATCATGTCTTGCTTAGCAAACATGAAAAAACCCCAGTTATTCAGTTTCTTGAATGAGGATTAGGGATATAAACCAAAAATAAGCAAATTCCAAAGCAAATAAAAGCACTAACAAAACTCTTCATACAGCCTATGAATAAATCTGTTTCACTTCACATCTGCAACACCAAGATTCCATATAGGCTAAAAAAGCAGCAATAGAAAAGACCAGGAGACAGTGAACACAGAGATAACACTTCCACCTCTGGATATTCCCAAACCACCAAAGCTGTATAAGCTGGTAATATCTTGGTGCACTTGCCATGCTCTTATTCTCTTCTGTAGGCCTTTGTCCCACCAGGCATCAGACAGACCTTTTATTTAGTCTGCTACAGCTGCAGATCAATGTTACAAAAGCTGCAGCACCCAGCAGGAGGGATTTGTGTCCCAACCACATCTGCCATGGGACATAACAATGGGATAATGTTGGGCTGCAGCACTAAAGCAGAGATTGGGGTGCTGCAGGTGTTCAGGAACAACGTCCAATATGAGACTTCAGCCCAGTTGTGAGCACTGTGGTTATTTATTTAGTTCTATGTCCTCTCTGTTTATGCTTTTTTACACTCAGCATTGCATCCACAAAACTATATAAAAACCAGGCCAGCACATTCCCAGTCCACTCCTCACTCACCAGCCCAATATCGGAGCGATTTTTCCACAGTGCCTTCAAGGCTTTCCTGGCAACATCCTCGAACACTGGGTCACCAGTGAGGTGGCTTAAAGTGGCAAACTCCACTATAAATGTACCAATGCCAGCAGTGCAGGTAACTGGGGTCTCCCCAGGGTTTACTCCATGCAGCAGGTTCACTGTGCCATATGGCATCCCAGTTGGGGTCTGGAAAGCTGAAACACAGCAGTTTTGGGTCACATGAGTGTGCACTGTCATGTTTTACAGACTCTCAAGCAAACATCTGCTTCACATCGCACTGCACAGAGTCAAGAAGTGAGACTGGAGCAATTGCAGTGATTTCAAAGAACAACATGAGAAGCAGAGTGTTCCTGGGAGAGGCAGCCCCAGGGAACACACAGTCCTGGGAAGGTACTGTGGGTCTCTTCCAACTTGCCAGCAGCAGAATGCAGCCCTACTTTTTTTACAGCCAACACTGAGATTGTGATCCCTCAGTGGCAGCCCTGAAGGCAAGTTCCAGCCAGGTGGGGGTTGGTCTCTTCTCCCAGGCACTCAGCAATAGGACAAGGGGGCACGGGGGGCTCAAGCTCTGCCAGGGAAATTGAAGTTGGAGAGCAGAAAACACTTCTTTGCAGAGAGAGTGCTCAGGCATTGGAATGGGCTGCCCAGAGAGGGGGTGGATTCCCCATCCCTGGAGATTTTTAAGCTGAGCTTGGCCGTGGCACTGAGAGCCATGATCTGGTAAATGGACTGGAGTTGGCCCAAGGGTTGGACTTGATGATCTTGGAGGTCTTTTCCAACCCAATCCATTCTATGATTCTATGAAACAGTGCCATGCCATGAGGGAACACATCCCAGCTGCAGCCCACAGAGAGGAAACAAGGCTACATCTTCCTGTCTTTACAAGCTGCTGTTTCACAGCCTTTATTTATTATTTATATTAAATCTATTTCCCCTCAACCAGCCACAAACTGGTGTGTTAAGCATGTGTGACATGCACACACACAGCCAGATTTTCCCTCCAAACTAAACTTGCTTTGAGCTCAGGAAACACAGGACTGTTTTATGAGCTGACACATCAAGCTGTGCATCTTTATCAAAGCACAGGGACACAAAGCAGAGAAGGGCTCACCTGGCAGCAGTTTCCGAGCTGCTTCCTCTGCCAATCTCAGGAGGGGTCCCGAGCAGGGCCATCCTGCCTCCACTTCCACACCAGCCTTCCTGGAGAGCAGGTGAGCAGAGAGGAGCCCCCCCACCACTGCAAGGGACAGCAGAACCCATTAAACAATGTGGGAGGAAGGAAATGCAGCACCAGTTATATCCCTCATTATCAGAGGCATGGTTTGTAGGGAAGAAAAGTGACACCACTCATCCTTACCAGCCCAATTCAAATGACACGAAGGAAAAGTGGTTTGGTTGCTCCTGCAGGTTTGCAAAGGGCAGCAGATGTGTGTGGAGTGACAGCACAAGGGGTCATGGCTCCAGAGTGACAGAGGGCAGGGGTAAATTAGATATTGGGAAGGAATCCTTCCCTGAGAGGGTGGGCAGGCCCTGGCACAGGGTGCCCAGAGAAGCTGTGGCTGCCCCATCCCTGGGAGTGTCCAAGGCCAGGTTGGACAGGGCTTGGAGCACCCTGGGCTGGTGGGAGGTGTCCCTGCCCATGGAACAAGATGGTCTTTAAGGTCCTAAAATACTCTCAGATTCTATGATATATTTCTCCTATTATTTTAGAAGCATCAGATCCTACTTGCCCTACTCCACCTTCCCTGCCCTGAGGACTATCAGAGTATTTATGACATCATCCAACAGTATAATGAACAGGGACCTCTAAGAGAGGAATTCTGCTTCATTTCTTCCAGAAAGTTGAATACTATGTGTAAAGTTCTTAACCTTTTTGTAGAAAACTGCCTAGGGCAGAGACACACATTTCTGTGTGGCTGACAGAGACAGGGAGTTATTAGCTATATTTAGCTACTACTTATATAATTAATACAGCTGTATTAGTTAATATTAGTTATTTCACAGGTTTGTCTACAATAATAGCAACAACCACAAACACAGAGAAATTACACTGCTGTAAAATTGGCTCAGCAATATCTGACAGGAGAAACAACAAAAGCATAACTAACAGTTTTGTTCCTTCAGTGTTTTTAGTTGGATGGCACTGAAGCAGTCAGGCTCTCAATCAGGTACAAGCCTCCAAAAGGCCGTTGTGATTTTCAAGAAAAAAAAGACTAAAACTAGAAATCAATGATCTTTAGTCTAAAAAAGTTGTGTAGAAGAATACAGGATATAATCTGTACTGTTTCAGTGCAAAACGGGGTTTATTCCAGAGCTCAAAACCTCACACCAGAGTACTGAAACTGCCACGTCTACTTCTGTTTCTGTTGGGGCAGGAAGCAGAGAGGGATGTGCAAAGACAAAAAGGTCTGTTTGGGATTTTTCTGTCTGTTTACATGCCCTGTGACTCTGCATCTCAAATTCCCTCTTAGCACCTGTTATGGTTTAGCCAGGTGGGCCTAAATTTAAGCTTTAAAGATCGTATTAGGCCTAGAATTGTCAGCTGACTTAAGCTGGGCTGGGCTAGCTAACAGCTGACTTCTTCTAGCCAATAATATTGTATTCCACACCATACTACATCATCTCAAAAAGAGTAAAATCCAGTGTGTAAGAGTAGCTTAGTCAGTTCCACCATAGCTGAAGCACAGAGAAGATGTGCTATCGTTATTCTGCCCTGTTAGGCCTTGCTCCTGCTGTTGCTGCTCCTTGCCTTTTGTTTGAGTTCAAAGAAGTAGAAATATTTTGTTGTTACTCTTTCTGTTTCTTGCTAAGTGTCTGTTGTAGTTTGGAATTCTTATGTAAATTCTCTCACCTGCCACTAACTGCCCATGCCAGGAGTTAACAAAAAGAGTCGTTAACTGCTGATTTCTTGGGTGGGGGCAGGTTGTCTCTTTTGTTTTTGGGAACTACACACGGCTGGGGGGAAGGGGGGGTTGGGAGGCGGGGGGCGTCAGTTGCCTCCTGCCAGGACGGTTAGTAGCCTGGCTGCCTTCCGGCCGGGACGGCTCCTCGCTGTTGGTTTTCTGCCTACCTGCCCGGACTCCTGCCCGGACTGTGCCTCACTCCTGGCTGCTAGGCTGCCTGCCTGCT